>OMOT01088853.1:0-11465 GCA_900312575.1 Acanthochaenus luetkenii | reverse complement strand
TCCTCCTCTTTATCTTCATCCTCCCCCTTCCTGTCCCCCGGTCTATTCTCTTCAGCCATAGGCTTTCCACAATGTAATGTTGAAGTGCATACAGCACACAACAATAGGCTAATCTGGATGGCAGTCAGGATGAGAAGTTAAGACTTTGTTTGTCTGGGCCTAAAATAGTGCACACAGTCCCCTGTAAAATTTGTAATTTGGGGTTGTAAATCACAGAGTAAGTCTACATATTAATTACATTGAAAATGCAGTTTCTTCCACAATTTGAACATGCAAAATGCTTCTGCACCTGTTTTGTAAATCAGAATATTCAATTTATTGGTCTGAAATTTAATTAGCACCAGCACAAACATTAAGTGGATCTGATTGATTATGTTTTTGTTTCAAGCGAGTTGTGAATCACTGTGGGGTCCCAGGTAGTGGTAGATTATCACTGTGAATTCATAGTTAAGGATCCTTCTTGCTCCTAAAGCCTGTGATCATCTCATTTGTCTTTGTGGTTTTGAAATGGAGGTTGTTGGTTGATGGGTTTAAAGGAGTGTGGCTGTTGCTGTGCAGTCTGCAAATGTGATTATATTGACAGATACCAGCATTGTTCTATATAGAGTGAACATCACACAGGGATAACACTTGTGTGGCACCTCTGCTGGTGGGAATGTAGGGGTGCTGACTCTGAAGACTTGGGTGTATAGAAATGAGGTAAAATGTACCCAATGAATGTTGCTGCTATCAACCCCTTTGTCAAGCAGTTTCTACAGCATATGATATATTTGACATTTGTTGAATATAAAGAAAAAGTCCACAAATATGTTTGTTTTATATTGACCAATGTGTATCTAAATGGTACGGAGGAGAGAGACTAGGCTGACTGCAAGACTGGGTCGGTGTCAATGAGTCTCCACTGGACTGGTTTAGATCATATCTTTAAAATAGAATATTTTCCAGAAGTCTAGGTAGTTTGTCCTGCTCTTCTACAAAGGTTGCTTGTGGTGTGCCCCGGGGTTACATTTTGGGTCCACTTTTCTTCAGTTTGTATATGCTTCCCCTTATAATATAATCCAGAAACATGTCTCCTTCCATTGTTATGCCGATGACATACCATTATATCTGCCAGTGAAATCAAGGAATTATGTGTATGCACTCAACTATACTATGTGTTACATATATAATCCCGGTTCCCTGAAGGGAATAAAATACAAGCATGGTTTGCTCCCTTGATGTCCTGACCAGGTCCTGGGAAGTGCAGGATTTAACTAATGTGAATAAAAGTGTGTACATGACAGATATGTCTCAATGCTAGGGCAGGGCCTAGTTAAACTTGTAGAGACAGTTCTGTAAAGGTGTAATATTCAATTATCTGCTGCTGTACACTCTTATCCAGAGTGATGTACAGTGCATGTAGGGGTTCAGGGTTTTTCTCAAGAACAGGACACATGGCTGTTGCATGGATTGAACCAGGGACCTGTGGCACACTCGTGGGTGACAGGAGTGTCCACAGGGCCGGATAGTACAAAGTCAATGTCCACAACAAGGAATACGGGAAACAGTGGTTTTATTACTGCTTCCGGGGCGCAACTGATTATTCTCACACAGAGTCCGGGGGTTGAGGCAGGAGAGTGGTAGTTAGACAAGCAGGGGTCGATAGCCAGGCGGGTTGTCAGACGGTCAGGGATCAGGCGCACAGCAGGGTTCTCGGTCCGGTCGGTCATACACGGGCTTTTCTCGATCTCTCTCGCTTTCTCTTAACGCTCTTCCTCCAACTTCCCCCCATGGGTCACACACCCCTCTCTGCCTTCTCTCCCCCTATTTAAGCCCTGCCGCTCTCTTTCCCTATTGGCCCTGCCCGATCTCCCTAATTGGCTCAGCCGCCTCATATCTGCTGCTGATTGAGGCGGACGTCCGTCTCTGGGCTTTAGCGTCCACGTGGGGAACGGCACGTACCGCCCCTCCTTCACTTCCCCCCTCCTATACTCCCTCCACCTGCCACAGTTTATTTGCACAAATGATTAAAAACCTTGGGAAGAGAGAAAAACAGACATACAAACTGGGGATGATGCAAAAAACAACAACCTGTGAGTCTTAAAGAGGAAGAGAACAAGAGAAACAAAGGGAAAACTAGCAGAAAACGGAACCCTCCGCATCTTCATAAATAATGGCAGGCGAGGGACACATTTCAAAAAGGTACTTTTTAACACAACAAGATGTGCAAATACTACTAACTAATGGCAAAATATGATGTGAAGTGAAAAGTTTACCTCAGCCAAAAGCTGCAAAAGACTTTCAAAAGAATTCAAATAACGCTTGAGGCTAATGATTCCTAGCACTCAGCCTTTGGAAGTTGCGTGTACAGTCGACTGTACTTCAAATGGTATTTACTCCTAAATGGGCTGTTTCAAACCTCAGAGAGCAAAGAGTCAGCCTGAGACTACTGGGTAATTGCGCTGGCCAATAGTATTTATCAACTCTTCTGGAGCTAGATAAAAGCAACCATTCCTAATGTATTCTCCTGGTAAGCTACACTCATTCGGCTCATAGTCCTCACTGATAGATGCCAGTGAGCATTATGGTTAAGATCATAGTCAATGGCTTTCCTATATAAGGATTTTTAGGGTGAACAACTACTGTACATATGTTCTTTCACATAATTATCCTGACCGTGAACATTATTTCAAGAAATGCTTTTAGAAAGTTGACACATATTGTATTACGGGGCTCAAAATGCTTAGTTGGACTGTGAAGGTCTTGGCAATCATTTGTTCATTTCTCTCACTCAGTTCATGCTAAAAATATAGAAATCAATGTATTCTGAAAAAAATAGAAAAATACACAAGATATCACATTCAGTTCCAAATTTGGTCCAGTCATTTATAATTGCAAAGATATAGTCCAGTAGAACTGAAACACATCCATCAAACTGCATGAAGAATATTTCCTGTCCTGAAAGGCTATTCGAGAAGAGGCAAGGCAGCCTGCATATCAAGTATTAGCTGCAAAGAATTCCCATCTTTGTTAAAGTCAAAATGTAATACAGTAGAGTGGCTTGGTCTTAGTCTAAAAATAATAGTCAACAAAGTACAAAGTTGCCTTCATATTCAAAACTTTGTCAGGATGTAAATGATAGCTAATTGTGTAAACTGTCACAATGTTAAAGCACCAGGCTTAATGTAAAAATATGAAAGGAAAAGAAAAGAGAAACCACTGTAAAACAAGTCTGGCTATATAACCTTTAATACATTTCACAAGGCTATTTAATAATAGACGTCAAGGATCTCATGAAAAGGCCATAATGTAACACGTGTGGTTTAGCTACCAAGACAGGCTTGTGATGAAATACTATATAAATACGTGAACTTTAAGACATCACATTGGGGATTAGCAACATCATTCTTCTCCATCCATCCAGATGGGCCAACAGGAACACTTACCATTTCAATGACGAAGTTACATAATTAAGACAAATTATGGGGACGCAGAAGCAGAGGTATCATTTGCATGTCCCATACTGTGCCTTCTGTCTTTTCACACAATTTGTGGTCCATGGTTAGATTTTTTAAGCAGGGAGTGATAGAGTAAGACAACATCATCAGTAGCGTCTGAGGTTCGAGTTGGACATGGGGCAGCTAGTTAGCATGTCATATGTTGCAGTCAGGGTAAAGAAAATACTTATTTTATGTGACATGCTTGAACTGCTATGCAAAGCCTTCTACAAACCTAGATGTATCCAGAGTTGGAGGTTTACAAAACGCAAAAGTAGCAGTGTAGCATACTGATGCCTGCAGGCAAAGTTCAAGCAATGGCGACCTGACAACGTTTTTATTTTTTTTGCCTTTTGGCTGAGGCAAACTTTTCAATTACAATGTACATTTAAAGTTATTTTGTATTCCTAATAACACTATTTAGATTTTTACTTCTACATTACAACATCTGTGCTCTCCAATGGATTTTGCCTCAGGGCAAGGGGTTGTATTTTCTCATTTATTAGTCCATTTGGCTTGTTAGGCATTTCACTCCACCGAAAGATGACATGACTGGGACCTTCAAGACCTATTTGCTGCAGGAAATGTCTCCTGTGTGAGGGCAGACACAGTGCTTTTCAGATTTGTACTGTAGCGCTGGCTGTCTACCTATCAATTATTAATGTGTCTACTTTCTGCAGGAGACCCTCTCACTTGAGGGATGTGCTGTCTCAGTATTATGGTTATTATCTGCTTTTAGACTCATGAAAGTGTTCACATTGCGATTCAGGGGAGTCACTCAGTGTTGGGAGGAGAGAGACCTGAGACCGTGTGGTAATTGACAACACAGTAAAGATGAGGCTAGGAAGATGATAAATTGAGGAAGACGTTAAATCGAGTCAAAAACTCAATATATTTCTCATGAACAGCCAGACTTATAATTCAGTTTGGCAGATTGTGACACTCTTTTTACAGTGTAAGCTGGCTGACTTCACTGTTGTAACGTGAGCTGGTTGTAAAGTAGAAATTAAGAGTGTTCATCAAACCGAGGCCATTTCAGTAAATCTAATAAGATAATACTACCTGCAGTGGTGTTAATATTCCAATGCAGACCTACAGCTCTGGTTGAAACAGTACAAACTGACACCTTCTGGATGCCAAGGAAATTGCACTGATACTATACCTGTGAGACAAGCAGGGCAAATAATAACTAACCCTAAACCTATAACTCTCAAATGTGAAAAAAGTCAAAACAACGTGAATGTATTTCTACATTCAAACCGTATGCAAGTAAATCCCTCCTTACTTTTCAGAAGTGGCCTCTACAACTCGAATCCTGAGATTTGGAGAAAATAGTGTTCAGCTGCTGGAAGGTGGAAACCTTACTTTACAGGTTTCCATGTATTTTTCAACATTTCCACGAACATGTCTATTAGCGTATAGATGTTCTTTATAGAGCTGCAGGAGGCACTGCAGGGAAACACTGCTCTCCTGTAGCCTTTTCCTCAAGATTAAAACACTACTCGGCTACTGCTGCTGTTGCCTTGGAAACCTGGTCACTTTCACTCTTTTACCCACACTCTTCACCGCTCGCTTCATTAAGAGCGTTGCTGCTGGCAATTAGAATAAAACCAGCGGCAGGGCTGGCTGTCTTGAAATGCAGCCTCCAATTAAATACTGTCAAATAGCAATGTCACTTCAAGCTACATCTGCTCTCTATATAATAAACCATGTACCCCGACAGCTATGCTTCTAAAAGCATGAACTATGGTTGAGGATGAACGTCTTCAAAATCCATGTTTGTTAGAACCATGAATACAAATGCAACATGGACCAGGTGTCATTTTGAGTGTTTCCGTGTTACTGTGATGCTCTCGCTCTGCGCTCAATTAAACAAAACAATGTTCCAAACATCACCACAGTCAGTTCACCGGAGGAGGAAAAGGCATCGGCGTTCAATCCAAACCTACTATTTCCACATATTTTAGAGGAACACACACCCCTACTTCAACATATACGATTGATAACACAAACATAGCAAGAATGCAATGTGGATTACAAGACTTCAAGTCCCATCATACCCAGCAATAGGCATTACTGCTCAGCATTTTACTTTGAAACACCCAGGATGTTTTTTGCTGCATTAAAATTGATGAAGCAATTTTAAGTGAATCGTCATTAAATTACATTTCCTTTAAGTCGATAACTACACTTCATGTACATAATCCTTCATTTACGCACCTAAACACACACTGAAAATAGAGGAAAGCCGTTAGTGTGACCTCTCCCTACTCAAGTTGTGTCCGTGAAGCATTGCATTACTCATTTAACACTCTATTACCTCCCACCTGAGCTCACGCTCTCAATCATTACTGAATTACCTACAAGCTATCAATCTGCATTGACGGACCTTTTATAATAGAGCGACATGCCCTCACACCGACCCGTGTCCAATCTAATTGCCGATATCGGAGCAATTTAAAAGTACACGCAATCCTAAACATTGCAATCAACCAAAAAGGCTTATAAAAAGATTATTTACATGAACACAGAACAGAACACATATCTTGAAGACACAATCGGTAATCTGTTGGGTGTATTCACCTATGTTGTTGAAGAGTTTGACTTATCATAAGATGAAACACTCTTAGCCCGTCACAACTCAAAAGACAGGTGGATTTTTACTCCAGTGTTTACTCTCCTCCAAATGTACTTTCCAAATGCAAACAAAACCTTTTACAGTCCACACATTTAGCTGTCCGTCAGATCCTCGATGAAAAGATCAGAAAATACATTTCAGTGTGAATATCGTCTATCCAATCATCATTTTGTAAACGCAGCCGGTGGTTGACCGAGTTTCAACATTTATTCAACAGATGATTATACTGCGACCAAAGATTGGGCCGTGAAGTTATGACACCACTCCACTGAGTGAGATTGACTTTTAGTCCTAAAGAAAATGTAAGAAACAACTGTTTATGTAATAACCTCCCACTAACGTAATAAACCATTAACGTAAGAACAATTTGCAGCTAATGGTGTAATAATCCGGTTAGCGTAATACATTTCCCATTAATGTAATAAAAGTTACCTACCATTCATGTAATAACTTGTCCCCCTAATAATAATAATAATAATAATAATAATAATAATAATAACTAAATGCTTGAGTGTAATGCAAAAGCTCTATGATTGATCTCTTGCATACATATCCATCCGTTTACACAACTGTGTAATTACTTTTTTGTGTTATTACATTATCAGCTCAGTTGTTACATTTTGAAACAAAAAATTCCAACCTCATTAATCAATAAAACTCAATAATGTCATAATTGTTACTGTGGACTGTCAGAAGGTAGAGCGTGAGACAGATTAGGGGAGGCACAAGAGTGAAGGCTCTGGTCGGATTGAAACCCACGTGAACACAAGGAGAACATGCAAACTCCGGGGAGGAGATTCGAACCCACGACCTTCATGCTGTGAGGTGACAGTGCGACCCACTGAGGCACCGTGCCGCCCACTTTACGGCTTCCATGGTCCCCTCCTCACAACTTGCCAAAATCCAACGTTTCTGAGCCAGACAGAAAAACACAGGCCGAGCCCTGTCCACAGGTACCAGTGAGCTCTGCGCCGCTCCCTGCTGCACCAGCTGGCTTCAAGGGGTCGGTGCTGACGGGTTAATGCAGCTCAGGTGCTGTAATTGAAGACCGCCACCGGCTGGTTCTGGTGCGGCTCGGCAGGGCAGAGCAGAGCAGACTGGACAGGCGAGGTCTGCTTCAGTGCCGCTGGCCTCCCTCCGGTTCTGCAGCCACACAGCCCCCTTGTTCATGGAGAGGTATTTGTATCTCCTGCCGCCACATGCACATAGTGGATCTAACAGTAAAATGATCATTTAAGAAACTATATCATTTTATTGAGGTTTTATCTATTAGGTTTGTCCAAAACCATGCCCTTTGAAAGTGTAACTCCTTAAGTGCACCTTTTAATATAACACTGGTCTCTTAATTGTCCTTTGTTTTTATGTATATATGTGTTTTTGCACCCTGGTCCTGAGAAAACGTCATCTCATTCTACTGTATGCGTATTTTATATGGATATGATTGGAACAAATAGACTTGAACTTGAAATAAAACCTGGTGCTTCATTGACTATAATATGAATCCCATTCTGAAGATGCCCTCAAATTAAAACCAACTAAACTCATTAGCATTGTGTCATTATACATTCAAATTAAAAAGAGAATGGAGCCAAAACATCAAACAGTTTTTCGCTGTCCAAACACATGCAGAGCTCATTGTAGCACCGAATATTCAGTTACTTGAATGCAAACCACCCACGTACTCAAAAGCATGTGGGCCAGTAGCGGCCTGTATCGGATTAAATCAGCCACAACTTCTGTTCCACACTTGCATGAGCTCCCTGCTAGCCAGGGAGAGAGATCACTTACTACCTCTTTACATGTAGCCTTAGAGGATACATCTAATGCTTCCCATTTAACTTACATCTCTAAACCTGACAAACATGACACTTAAGCAGTGATCTAATTAGCCAGGTCCAAAAGAATGAACACAGTTGGCTTTTTCCTAAGACGTCTTAAGCATCCACAGAAAATGTCTTCAGCATAGATGTCTAAACTACATTAGGATTTTCTACTCTCGTTTCCATTAGCGGCTTAAGCTGTGCATTTACATTATCTAGTACTGACTGCAGTAACTGATAAAGGCCCCTCGTTATGAGAGTTTGTGGTTGGATTTTCTTTTTGCCGAAGTGCCCGGTAGTATTTCAGTTGGACTGTTCGAAATCCAAACAAATCTATTGCAGGCAGACATGTACGGTGATACAATTCAAGATACAGTGAATTAACTCCTTAAGGTTTTGTACAATGTGAATTAGTGAAATGATTACGAGGACATGCTCAAGGACACGTGTCTCTTGCTGGGACAAAACCTGAGACTTTCCCGTTATGAGACCGTTTTTCTCCGAAGAAATGTGATGTTGATCATTACATTTATATACTGTGGAGTCTGGGTGCAAAGCCAGGACCTCACGCTTCTCAAGCAACTACGCTGCCACTGCGCCACCAGGACCAGCACCAGCACCAGCACCAGCACCAGCACCAGCACCAGCACCAGCACCAGCACCAGCACCAGCACCACTCAGTGGATAGTCAACTAAATCAACAAAAGGTTACTTTAGCCAGTGGGTTGTTTGTCAAGCGCAATTACAGGTGGAACAAATAAATACAATTGGGACTGATGTTACACAATATACAAACCAGGTAAACTTTTAATTGGATGACAGATTGCTGTTGAACGTGTTGTGTAATGAACCACAAAAGGGCCAGTATAGCTTCCTCACAGGAACAGGGGGTCAATAAAGACATTGCGTAAAATATGCATGTTTGTCCTGAAGTAGAAAAGGTAAGAACAAGGTACAAACACGGTACCTGAGTGCTGAATAAATAAGTAGATACATAGGAAATAAATAAATTACACTAAAGCTTAAGGTAATTTTGAATGTCTACGAAACCACGAGTGCACCTGATATCTAAAAAACACAAAAGGTCATAGTATTAAAATGTATTGAGTAACATGGATTCAAGTTTGAAAAGCAAGAAACAAAACGTGACAAATTCAAAATCATATGTAAGAACAAAATAAATCCCACAACAAATGAAACGTTAAAGAGCTATGAGAGCAACATTTCTTCTTGTACTCTCTGTAATATCGCCGGAAGGCATTACAGCCTGTTGATAGTCTGGTTACTATATTTTACAGGCTGTGATTTGTAATAAAATATTAAGTATAGCCTAATTAGAAGAATCTTTTTCAACTAGTAAATCATATAATCTGAGTAACAAACAGTAATTCCAGTCTCTATAAATAAGAGTTAGTGCTGGTTTTAGTGTAAATATTTGTATTTAAAAACTAATGTTAATTAGCAGCTAATTGACTTCACTAAATGAAACAGATAAGTACCACGCTTACATATAGTTACAACTCATATTGCAGCTGTAGATAAACTAGCAAGTGCAATATAAATCTCTGTAAAAGCCAGTCATGATTGATTATTGTCTACCTATCAGTAGTAGTGTTCATTTAAACGTTATCCTATTCACAGCCTGACTCATTATGTCGGGTTCACAGACTGCAATCTAAAGCTTTTTAGCTATTTGATATAGAAAGCTGTTTCAACATATGAAGTGTTTCATTATATTTAACTAAGGAGCTAAGAGTTAGCTTGCTAGGGAGTTGTTCATAGGAATATTAGCTTCCCTGCCATTAGTCCTAGTATTACTCCTTTAAGTGCACAACCTAATCGCCTGACGATTGAAACAAAGCACCTGCTTTATACAGTTATTTTCTTTCCTGTCGTCTTCTCTCTGATGGTACGTCTGTTTTGGGGGTTGGAATCTTCTGGACAAAGGGAACAGACAACCTCCTGTGGCATTTGGCAGGCAGTGAGTTAACCTTGCTGATTGGTTCGAGCCATCTGTCACCCGGGGCAGATCCAAATAATTGATTGGCTCATCATCAGAACTCCATTATTACACCAGGGGTTACTTGCACATTTCATTCATTAAAAGACACTTTCATTCATTAAAACACAAAGGGGAAAGATAGGATTTATTTATGGGAATAAGTCTTGTTTTTCCACTATTAGTGCGCAATCAACAATATGATCTGTTTTGGACTATGGTGATGTTCTGTATATGCAGCATGCCTCGCCCAGCTCTCGAAAGCCTCTTGATGCAGTTTGATTACTGGTGATGCGTTTCTCACCCATCACTGTGTTCCGTATAGCGAAGTTGGATGGCCGTTGCACACCACTCGAAGAGAACAACATTCTCTTTTATTTATTTTCAAAGCACTGACTGGCAAGCTGCCACTATACCTGTCTTCACTTTTGAATTTTACAGACATAGAACACCATACTAGATCACAATCACATTTAAGGCTGAACGTACCTCAACGTAACACCAATGCAGGAAAGTCTGCCTTTAGCTTTTATGAGAAGTGGAACAGGCTGCAGGACTCCCTAACGCTGGACCAACAAGGTTCAAGGTTCTGGTAGAAGGTGTTGCTCCGTGTCGACTGTACATGTTTCTCATAGTCTTGTCTTTTATTATTGGTTCTTGTGATTTTATCTTGTTCTGTTGTAACATAGTTCTATTTTGTATGTGTTGCATTGTAATCTGGGCGGCATCGTAAAAGAGAGCTTGCTCTCAATTGTCTTCCCCTGAATAAATAAAGGTTTAAATTCAATTAATGCTCATCTTTCTGACAACTGATGTTTAAATACTGCTGACTCTGACCATAATCCAATAAAGCACCTTTTACAAATAAGGCCACAATCAGTATGCTAAACAATGAATATGTTTAGCCCAGCAAAATGTCCAGGAGGCTCTAAATTTGACAATGTCTAAACATTTGTATTGGCCATAATCCATCAACTACTAACTCACAGTAACTTTACTTGAGACACTCCACTCAGTAGAAAATCAGTAGCATATGGTAGCAAAGTCTATTGTTAATATTTGTCTTATTGAAAACCTTCTAGATGCTACTTGCTTTCTTATTATGGTGCTATACAACTAGACAATGTACACAGTAGAGTGCAGACGTCTGCCAAGGAAGCTATCCATAAAGCATAGATGTCAACCTATCAGTTTGTCCTTGACCCATGACCAACTTTTATATAGTTGTGTGATGTTAAAACCTAAAAGTTAATCAGTTCATCCTTGGCTTGATGTGTTCATTCTCTCACACAATGACAAGCCATGGATATTCGGCTTCACATACACTGCCCTGTTTTATAATACATGCCATTTTTCACAAGCATTTCTTAAAACTGAGTTTTCAAAAGCCAGAAAAGCCTTCAGTGTATTTTACTTTTTCACATTCTACAGTGATCTGGATCTAGTTGACTTTTAGTTTTTCATAATTACAAGGTTACTCCATAGCCAGGCAACAATGTGGACACACACACCGTCACATACAGAGAGAGAGA
>OMOT01088851.1:10733-37177 GCA_900312575.1 Acanthochaenus luetkenii | reverse complement strand
AAAGGAGTGGCCTGGGCAGGTGGTGCTCTGCACCTCTCAGATCTTCTGGACCTTGGAGGTGCACGAAGCCATCAGAGGAGGGGCAGATGTAGGTTTTTACATTAGTTATTACCTAATAAAAGCATAATTTTTGTGACAACTCTTTTTTTCTGAAATTGTAACATTGCAGAAACTGTACAATGCCCATGATGCATTCATGGCATTGATATGTAGTTATTTCTGAATATGAGAAGATTATTTAGGTTTGAAGACTCATAGCTAAAATAAAGATTTCACAATCATGCAAATTGTACTTTCTTTTTTATTCATTTCATTAATTAGATACTGCCCAATATAGAACATACATGATATGTGGAGTGCTGTACACAGTGATCAAGTTTGATGCGTTCAGGTATAGAGTGCTAGGGAAGTGTCTCACCCCTGCCTGAATGTCCTGAATTTCACTCTTGATGCCCGTTGGCTGTCGCCATAGCAATATCCATTAATCGTCTATACCCGCTTATTCCTATTTAGGGTCACGGGGGGGCTGGAGCCTATCCCAGCATGCATCGGGCGGAAGGCAGGGAAACACCCTGGACAGATCACCAGTCCATCACAGGGATAACACATAGACAGACAAACAGTCATACTCACATTCACACCTACAGGCAATTTAGAGTCTCCAATTCACCTGACCTGCATGTCTTTGGACCGTGGGAGGAAACCGGAGGACCCGGAGGAAACCCACGCGAACACGGGGAGAACATGCAAACTTGAACCCAGGACCTTCTTGCTGTGGGGGGCGACAGTGCTAACCACTGCGCCACCGTGCCGCCTGTCATGTAGCCAATATTGGCATTCAGTCACTGGTCATACTCTTTCTTCACTATATAAACAATGTTTCATTAGTTTGGTGCTGTTTATGTTCAACAGTTGCACACAAATTGACCTAAATAACTGCCAAGTTAGCATTTATTTAGGTCATAAACCTGACAGTTTCATAGATATGAAAGAAAGAGAAGGCGTGATGAAGCAAGGCCTCAGCTACTATTTCAACACGTGAATCCAAGGGTTTCTCCTGAATCCACAGAAGGTATGCACAAGTTCAACAATTGGCTTTCTGTGTCTTGAGTGTGTGTGTGTGTGTGTGGGTGGGTGGAATGGTGCGTGTTAAGTGAGCCAGATGTATTCAATTTTTTGTGTGTGCATGTATGTGTGTGGCTGGCTGGTTCTCAGGTTGTTACAGATGAAGGGTTGTTCTCATTTGATATGTTGCAGATGAAGGTGAATGTGCCCACAAAACATATATGGACAAACTCAACGTGCAGTACAACCAGCTTCTGTGGTGACTATGAAGCAGTGAAAAGAGAACTGGAGGCAACACAGGATGAGAATAAACAACTGAAGGAGCAACTTAAGCAATCAAAATTTGGATTTGATTCCATCATGGCCAATACGTCTAAAACATGTTTCTTTTATGAGCTTACAGTTGGAAGTTTCCATGTGGCTGAATATTATCAAAAGAAGCATGTGTGCTCAGGGGTGGGTTTAGTTGGGATGACTTAATTGATTCTCATGAGGGTCAGACTTGGATTCAACAACAGATACATTACCTACAGATTTGGACTTCCATTCTCCACTGCTTCAAAGATAATTCAAGAGTGGATACCCATGTTGTCGTGAAATTGTAAACATCTCAACAAGATTAAGAATCTAAATTGGAATACAAACAAGCAGGAGCAATAACGTTCTTTCTTCTCGGATAGGTGGGGAGGTTGCGCCCTTCGCACTCACAATTTAATAACTTTAGATTCTGGCTTTTTAGATAAACTTGAGTATGGGGATATGGTTCTTGGAAATAGGAGTTCTTGTGAGAGAGGAATTGGCTGGTGTTGGAGCAACATTCCTAGTTGCCTGGTTCCTGTGTCGATACTTCAAGCCTGTTATCAAGAATCTGCATATACATGGAACGAGTGATTGGTCAGCTAAAAGCCTTTCAGATACTTAACTCTGTGATACCCATGAGCCAAGTAGATATCCTAGATTACATTGTAACCCTGTGTGCTGGTCTCACTAACATCACAGTGGTGCCCCGACGATAATATTTATTAAAAGCAGCCATTGGACAGATTTAAAGTATATCTTAGTGAAATTGCAACTGAATAGATCTATATACCTAGCCTAAGCCTCTATAGGCAAATATAAGAAATGTCACTGTAGGCCACGGTAATTACCTTGGAAAGGACCACTTCGCAGATTTTGAACCTTATCTCAATGTGCCTGTCATTGTATGACATGCACCATTACACTTGTCAATATGCTCTGTATCTCGTAAGCAAGCTCTGCTCACCACCCCAAATCCTACACCTGGCGATGCAGTCACGGGCCAAGCAGTGGCAAGAGAGACTAAAGCTTTTGTGGTTTCAAAGTCTCAGTTTTATCTGGTAAAGAGAATGAGTCTTTATTGCTACTGCTCGGCCCATAACTGCATCATCTTCACTGCATCTACTAGCTAATGTTACAGTTACTATTAGCTAGGCCTATCTATCAAACAAAGTTACATTAACATGAAATGAAAGACCATACAGATTTGCCTCTGGGGAAGTCATTTTATTGATTTGTAAGTTACAAAAAAAAAAATTGATTGGAAAAGACATTACCGGTAGTTATTGGTAGGCTATGAAAATGGCGTATGAAAGCTGTTTTTGCCCCCTGGCTTTGCATGCATCCTCGATTGTTTGTAAATGGGAAACCTGTCTATATCAAAAGTCTTAAGCAGTATCTTACAACAGTATGAAACGTATTGATTGAAGAAAAAAAAATGTTGAATTTATGTAGAATTTTTTCTTCTTCTTTTGAACACAAACCAAAATAAAGAAAAACCACTACATGTTTGAAAAGGAGAAGGAGAAAGTGAATACGTTCCCATCCCTTATCAATTAATAATACATTCAAATAAAATAATTTACTGTAAACAATACTGAACACAAATGCACACACCCGCACACTAACGTGCAGGTGCCTTACAATCCCAACAATCAAAGCCAAACAGGCATAAGGAAAAAAACAAAAACTAATTAACACTAGCAGCCATTCTGAGTGAAACTGGCAAATCATTCTGTTTTTGTATCACTCATAAATGATTTGAATTAGTTTGAGTTCCCCATCTAAGCTATTTTACAAATGTACTCCACAATTAGAAAAAAACACTCTTCAGGGTGGTACGCATACATTGTTAAATTGTTTTCTTTTATATTCATCTTAATTCATAATCCCCTTCCATTTTATTTTTGTATGTTTCCTGGAAGTCGATTATTTCTTACTTTGTACATTAATAGAGCAGTCTTAAATTCCACAAGATCCATACATTTAGATGCATGCAACTTTAAAAACAGTACGTTTCTATGTACTTTCAATAATCATTCAGTAATTTCAATTGTTACTATATCGAGAAGCTGCTGCAGATTCTCCCAAGAACAAAAAATATTGGCATCATCCACAAATAAAACACATTTCAATATATTTGATACCTTACATACGTCATTAACATACAGAATAAACAATTTTGCTCCTAATACTGACCCCTGTGGGACTCTACATGTAATGTCCATGCAGCTTGATTCATACTGCCTGTTTCCTAAATACGTTTTTAACCAATTCAGCATATCCCCTCTTAATACCAAACCATTTTATTCATTAATACTTTATGATCAATAGCATCAAATGCTTTCTTAAGATCTATAAATATTCCAACTGTCTTTTTTCCGTCTAGACCATTAGTTAGTAGTTCTTCAATTAACTAAATTAGTGCCATAGAAGTAGACCAATTTGACCTAAATCCATACTGACCATCAGTCAGCAATTTATGCTTATCAGTGAAATTGTCTAACCTATCATTAAATAGTTTTTCTAAAACCTTGGAGAACTGGGACAGTAAAGACACTGGTCTATAATTAGTAAAATCATGTTTATCCCCA
This sequence comes from Acanthochaenus luetkenii, assembly GCA_900312575.1. Lineage (NCBI taxonomy): Eukaryota > Metazoa > Chordata > Actinopteri > Beryciformes > Stephanoberycidae > Acanthochaenus > Acanthochaenus luetkenii. Next base: position 33,221 of record OMOT01088851.1, on the reverse strand, counting down.
GCTTTAAACAATGGGATGACCTTCGCAACTTTCATTTTACTTGGGAATGTACCAATTTGGAAGGACAGGTTACAAATATAGGTTAACAGTTTAACAATACCATCAATTACCTTTTTATATTTTTCTACTTATTTTCAGCATCTTTAGATCTATACTTAATACATTCTCAGTATATGTAACATTCTGAAGCCCCTTCATGGTCTGAATAGTTTAGTTTACCACTGTATTTCTTTTATTGGACAGTTAGTCAAACATTGGTATATATTTTTCAGAAATGTTTCATATGCTTCAGGTGCACTGTAAACACAGCTAACAATTACATTCTTAATTTTTTTGAAAGCCGATTTCAATAGTAATGCATTCCATCAATAGTGGTAGACATACTTTCAACCATCTTAAGTTTAAGCTTTTCTCCACAAAGAGCCTATAATATTCTTCCTATTTTTATAACAAAATTAATATCCATTCAACTCAAAATTCACACCCTTTCCAGAGCTGAGCCAAGTCTCAGATATAGCTATAGAATGTTTTTGTTTTTTTCATTGACAGATAATCATTGACTGTTAAAATGTGCATATAAACTTCTGCTATTAAACTGAATAATTGACAATGAGTGATCAAATTTTACCTTCATGTTGAATTGGTTATCTGTGTAATAACTACAAGTCTTGTTTAAATTATTTAAGAAATTAACCTCTGGGTCAATATTATGTTCAAATTCATACATGCTGTGGTCAGTATACTTGAACGTTTGAGGTCCCAACTTTCACACATATCATAAATGTCATTCAAACTCCTACTGCTGACTGAATTATAGAACGGTTGGTTACATTACCAGTGTCAGCATCACAGTTCACAAACTGTCACCAATGTTGACTAGGCAGGCGTCAGTGGAATTTGTCCAATTCAGTAATGTCCTTGATGACCATTACTTTAGCCTCCTCTGGTGATCCATTCAGTTTAATTAAATAAACACCTTATAGTTTGTCGTCCACGTTGACTGTAACTTGTTCTGTCTTTTTAAGATCCAAGCCTGTTTCGCTATGTCCGCGTTCTTCTTTGTTAAGTGTTCATTCAGGTAAACATTGGATCCTTTCAGTTTTCTTCCCAGCCTGAGCAGTGCAATTTTCTGTTCGCAAAGCGAATGATAATTGCAGGATTCTCACTTGTCTTCACAAGGCAGAGTGTGACATGCCTCAATGTCCCTGCTGTCAATGACCATGTCTTTGCTGCCAAAGAACGCAACTACTTGTTGCTCCAAAGACATAGCTCCGACTCGAGGGGCTCACGGCCAGCAGCCGCAGTGACCCACGCGTACAACCGATGCCTGTTCTCCAAATTGCTGACGTTTATGCGGGAGTACTGCTCCACGTCGGCTACTTGGCCCTGCAGGAGAGAAATCAACCTTCTCCTTTTCGATGTTCTGTTTTTTCAGCTGATGGACCTCTCCCATTAAATCCTTTATCGTTTTCTGTTGTTTTGCTACAGTAGCTCACCTTATTTCCTCTAACTCGTCCTTTTTTGTAGGCATTGCTTATCTTGCGGTGGGGTTGGGTGTGGGATTTTTGGTTGCATAGGTAACGGAGATATAAAAACTGCAAGTAATGGAGATAAAAACAAACAGTGCCTACCAGATATGATCTATAGCTGTAGATGATACGTCCAGGTCTGCAAATTTCAGATTTGACTGGTAGCGTTTAATAGAGAATTTCCAAATAACAAGATTTTCAAAATTGCCAGCAAACAATCTCAGCCGAGAAAATGCAGGAAACAAACGAGCGCTCAGGAACCTTACAAAATTGGAAGAAAAAAAGTTTTTCAACATGAAATGAAAAATATCTGTAACTTGAAAAACTTGAAAATATCAGTCGTTTTTTTTTGGAACAATGAAATAAATAAGACAATATCTCATGTTAAGAAAGTGTTCTATCAGTAGGCAGCCTAGTGCTCTGAAAATAACGAATCCCCCTTGTAAATGTAGTCGCTGTCCACGAATGTGGTGCTTAAAATGGACGATTGCACATTTTGCTGTGGACCTCCAGCAGGTTTTCCCACCTGTCAAATTAATGTTATACTTTACACCTAGTAGTGGGTAGGTGTACGTGTTAAGTTGTAACTTATGCCTACATAAATTTTGTGTAATGCGTAAACTCAGATAAACCTACGTTTGAATATGAAGTTTAACTGGCTGCTGGTGATTGGTCGTTTTTACCTCAGGACCACCAGAATTTGGTCATTTTTACCTCAGGACCACCAGAATATTGTAATTTTGTCATACACAACTCACATTTTACCACGAGGAACATTAATGTACCATATAGGGTACTTATGTGAAGTTTTCTGCATGTAGGTGTAGCCAAATAGAAGGCTCGTCAGTGGCTATCCATAGATAACCTCATCTCCAACATTTACATATACATTTATGTATCCTCTATTGTGTTTGCTGACATGGTGATAAATCACTACAATAAGCAAAATCTTTTATTTTATTTTATCATTTTCTATATTTGTAAGGGACCATGTACAATATTGAACATAAATGTTACAATTTGCTACATTGTACCAGTTAAGCCTAAGTCTCACTCTGCAGTCCAATGGGAGGTCATAATTTATATGGCTCAAATACACAACAGACCTCTGGAAGCCATCTCCAAAGTTGCGGCTCCATCAACGTGCTTTGTGTGCGGTCAGTGGAGCAGGCTGCATTGAAGTAAATGCAGTGTTGTGCAAGTTCACACTTCACAAGAGCTAGCTAAGTTTAGTTCACACAGATTAAAATGAACTAGTTCACGTTCATAATTTTGAACTAAGTTCACAGTCCCAAAAATGAACTAGTTCACGTTCATTTCTTCAATAATAAAAAAAAAGCCATTCTTTTTCGGTAGAACTTCCTCCTACTTCACACTCGTTTCTTCAGACCCGGCGTCAGAATTTGCATAAAAACCTTTTTAACATTTTTTTTTTTCCGTTGGAAACTACAGATTTGTTCATAAAAGTCCTTCAAATATCCATATGAACTGGCTTCAGCAAGACTGGGCGATATAAATAAATGAACGTGAACGTGAGCTTCGTTAACTCTTGCGAGAGTTAACGACGCTCACGTTCACTAGTTGCAAAATGATCCGTTCAGTTCACCAGAAATGTGAGTGCGTTCAATGAACGCCGCTCTTTTAGCGCGTTCATGCAAAACACTGAGTAAATGGCTGCGTATCTGATCTGACCCTTCTGACACAAAGACGGAACAGAAATGCACCCGGTGTAGATGAGCCATTCTTAGTCTTACTTATTATTACTCTCCTCAAAACTTTGGCACCCATCTACTCCTTCAAACTTTCACCTAAAAACATCATTCAAATTTAAACTGTATACTTAATCACCATGCAAACAAGAATGTCCCAGCAATCAATAGGCACACCTAGTCTTGGTAAATATATTATAGTGACTAATACTCTCCTGTCCATATATAAATGTCAATACTATGGACACATTTATAATTTTATATATGGATTATTTATATATAACTTTTAGAAAACTTTATTCATTTTTGGCATATGATTAGACTTTTACTACTTTTTGTAATATAAACTTGTCATAGAGGGGGCAGGACAAGATGAGCCTTGGCTTCATCCTGTCCCTTCTCGAACTATTTGTAATTTATTTTTATCTTAATGTAGTTGGTGATTATTACAAATTGTGTTTCTTTATGGTTCGAGATAAAAGATAAAATCTTATCAAATGATATAACCTGCACTATAATCTCAATTTTGCAATGCTGATTGAATGCTGAAAAATGTGCTAACAAAATATGATCATCCATATTGTGATAGGCCCCATCACACATCCCTACAGTCATTCATATCGCATAAAAACCCTATACTACATAGTTAGTGTGGTCTTTTTTGAGGAAACCTGAACCAATCACGGAAAAATAGAGAAGGAATCATGCAGAAACGTACTGCAGTGTTTACCATAGCTTTGTTGTGTCAGTCAACTGGACACCACAAATTAAAGGCAGACATTGCAGCACAAGAAGTCCTGAAAAGACAGCATACCATACCATCCACCATCAAAACATGCTTTTCAGGGTGAGACAGAGAGACACAGAGCTTCCCCTACATGTTCTTAATGTTCATAAGTTCCACACTGCATGATTTTTATTTATCAATACACTTGTCATCCAGCCAAAATTGCACCACAGTGTAAAGTGCAAAAGTAATGCAAATTGTCCATGTGGATGTTTAATATCAGTATGAATAATTAAGTCAATGTACACAATTAGATAAATATAGCGGGGATGGATGAATAAATATCTAAATAAATATGTTGATAATAAATACATACCTATTTTTTTTTCATATACAGGTTTGCCGTGAGTGGGCACACTGTAACCAATATACCACTCAAGATCTGATAATCCTCATATGAGGTTTTATTTTCTTTAAAGCAACTTCAATTGAGTTAAACCTGTTTTTAATGGCTAGAGAATATTTCAGAAATTGCTGGTCCTCGCAATCGCATAATTTTAACATGTTAACACACACCGTACTAAGTATCTGGCTAATTCTGTGTAAATCTTCAAATCCACTCAAAACTCATTTATTCTCACCGTCATATGACCAACCTTAACATGGTCTCCCTCCTACTTCAGCTTACAGTATTAACAGACATCTGCCATTGGGAACCCAGCGTAGGGCTGCCTCCTGGTTTTATGAGTAGGTGTGTGGCTGACCATGTCTGTGAGTGTACGGGTCTTGCTTAGCCTGGCTATGTGTGTGCGTGGCTGCCTGTCACTCTCTTTCTCAGACACCGTCGCAGTGTTCCTACCATGCAGTGGATGTGGGTGGGCGCTGCCCCGGCTCATACGGTCACCAGCTCCTGCCCTAGCCCCTAGTCTGTCTGTTTTCTCAGTCACTGGCGCAGTGTTCCTACCATGCAGTAGACATGGGTGTTTCCCTTCCCCTACAGTCGTTATTGCTGGCCATTGTCCCATCCCGGGCACCGTTTCTACCTAGCTGTCAGACCCTGGTTCCGTGGACATTGTCAGGAACTCTACCTCCTGAGTTACTGCCGCCCCAGTATATTGTGCATCTTGTGCATCTTGTGCTTTGTTCTGTTCCCCTGTCTTATACTATTCTATCATTCCATTGATTGTTATTCAGTTAGATCTAGTTTGGCTCATTTTATGTAAAGTCCTTTGAGATATGCTTGTGATAAAGGGCTATATAAATTACATTATACTAAATACATTAACTTGAACTTAGTGTTTGGGCTTTGTGTGCATGAGAAGAGTTTGACTTGATCTGTGTAGCCGAGTGAGGTCGCTCACACATGACCATTCTGCATGGCGTAGGTAGGCTTGTCGACACGTCATGGAAATGTACATGGTAGCAGTTAGGCGTGGGATATAAAAACATTAGGTGTCACCAAACCATCTCTTCCCAACAGTATTTTACACCCGTAGCAATTTTGCAAAGCATGAAATGTTTTGTGTGAGCTTTACTCTAAACATCAGAACAAATCCATTGATGGTACCAATTCCTCTAGCCTCGTTAAACCAGCCAGACTCTGGATTGTGTTTCAGCTCCGCTCAGAATGTGAGCAGCCAATCAGCATCAGGTTCAAGTCCAGCTCCTCCCGGGGAAAAAAAATCAGTCGTAGTGTCCTTGAGCAAGACAACCCACCCACAAAAAAATTGCTCTCATTGAGCAGGTTGGGAAGCATGGATACAACTGACTGGAGATATTTCAAATCCTCCACCACAGACTTGGATGGTTATGCAAAATCTGTCAAGGAACACATTCATAACTGATTAACAGCTGTGTTCCACCCTGGAAAATTAGGTCATTCCCCAACATAAAACTCTGGTTTAACAGAGACATTTCCATCAAGCTCAGTGAAAGTAGGGCTGTTCGATATGACGATATATCGTGGGACGATATAAAAACGTATTTTACGTCATTCCCAACCCCACTTTACACTCTCTACACATGGACTGGAATAACAAACAAACACATCGTAGCGTGACACAGAACAAAACTCTATTGCATTTATTTAGCCTGTTAAACAACAGTTTTCAGTCGCGCTAATTATTCCACTGATTTACAACCAGAAAATCATTTTAACCGATGGATCATCAGCTCTTATCACGAGCGTGGATTTGTATCTAATCTGGACAACGTAGCTCCGCTATATTTGACCAAATGCTATGAGAATGAAGTTATTTTGACTCGATGCTGGGTAAGTACCGTAGACACCATTAGACATGCAACACAATATAAAGAGTGGCTGGCTGGACCATAGTTTCACAAGAGACGGCTCACTTGAGTCATACCGAGCTGTGAATAATTGCTGTTTTTGCCATCTTTAGTTGACTTCTTCCGTAGATTTGTGAATTTGTATTACTTTAAATTTTACATTATCTTTCCCTGCTGTTTAGATTAGCTTAGATTCACTTTATTGTCATTACACAGCAGTACAAGCACAATGCAACAAAATGAGGTGAGTCTAACTAGAATGTAAAACAGCTATTATATGCATAATACACAGTAGTATATACATACATACATCTTCCTGCCGATTACCTTTGGCAGTGTTTGGATTAGTTGGTAGTTCTCAAATGAAAATAAACCTTTATTTTACATTTTATGTTAATCTTATTTCCCATTTTTTTGTTAAGGGAGAATGGGAAATAAAAATAAGAAAGGGCAATCAATTCATGTTTTGCCAGCATAATTTTAATAAAAATCTATCACATTTTGTAATTTTTTCCATTTAATAAAGAGGCATGTAGGGCCTGGTTTAAACAAAAATAAAACATTCTGATTCAAATCGATCTCAACAGGTTTACACCATTTCCGCCACACGTGTCTCCGCCACATTTGTTTACAAGCGTGGTAACAAATGAGTATAAAGTCGCCAAAGCCACGGAGAATATAGACTGGGTATCTAACCAAAATAAATATGGAGAAATCTTTCAAGTTGCAGTACCGGTCATATACAGTAAACATTTACCATGCTAAGAGAGTTACGGTTATACAGAGACACGTGTAGAGTAGAGATACGGACTGAGAGAGTTAATGTGTTGTGCCAAGTTAGTAAGTGTTTAAATAAAAGTAATTGTTCGAATAAAAGCCTTTGTCATCATTTTACAGTAACCATCTGCTGCTGATGCGGCTAACTTAGGAAAGGACTATCCACTAGGGATGGATGGCTCGAAACTGGTATCGATACTCACATACTACTCATCTGGTATTGATGCTAGGGGTATTAACCATTAGTCATTGTACTGCAGTTAATAATTTGATCGATGACCATTTCAAATGTAATGATCAAATTGAACTATTTGCGGTCAACGGGAGCTGTTGGTGAAATGCAATCATTAAGTTAAACACTGCACTGCAATTAGGAAACATGTTATTAACTTTACACAGAAGAAGACTCACTCGACCATGAAGCAGGCAAAAAGGAGTCTCGTGTAGGAACATTTAACACAAAAAGACAACAATGCGCACTGCCATTTGCCTGGCAGCAGAAGTGGATTTGACAACCACGGACAAAGCGAACCATGTGACTGACAACGGGGGGTCACAAGCCGGAGCTGCAGTCCAGGAAGCTGCACCTCAGCATGTGAGACGCGCTGGCAATGCTATGCTGCTACTCCTGGGCGACCACTACTTCACCCGCACCAACGACACGGAAAACGAAGTGGACAACTTTATGATGGACGTTCCACCACTGCTAAATATCAGTCCCACAGATTGGTGGAAAGTCCACGGAGGAAGATTCCTGAGGCTGGCAAAGTTGGCGCGACGCTACTTATGCGTGCCTGGGACGTTGGTCCCATCGGAACACGTATTTTCAGCAGCTGGTCTCACTGTAAACCGACTGCGCACATGACCCACCCCTGATCATGTAAACATGCTTATATTCTAAAATAAAAATCAACAGGCTTGGGTAGTTACTGCAGTTTAAGTTTTAAAGCCTGAGCTGTCGTAGCCTTCTCATTTCAAGAGGGAATCTATTATAGCACCGTTTTCAAAACCGTTATTTATCTTTATTTATCCATTTCATCATCATTTAGCAAATGTAAGTTTCTAATTAAGGCACATCTTATTTTTGTATGTCGTAGATGAACGTGTTCGTCACCGATTTGCCTCGGAAGAGTGAGCACAGTTTCCCCAGCCTTATATCATACAAAACAGCGTTCATCATTATATTTGTGTTATGCCATGAAACAGGCGTATTTATCTAATGCGTCAATAAAGCTTTGATTGATGAAAAAAACGGGCATTTTGTATTTTCTATGTCATAAGCTATTTTTAGCTGTTTCGTTATCGATTGATTGTTTATTAACGTTGGTGACTATCGATCAAGGAAATTCCTTAGAATTTGCAACCCTAATTGATGCCCTTTGAAAAATATCGATTTCAACGCTATATTTTAATCCAACATGCGGTGAAATAAATGAAAGGACTGCTTTCAAGTCGCTTGACACTGAGCTCTACAGGCAAAGCAGAATACTCCCTGGAAAAGGCAATCAGAACACCAAAAACATCTACAGGGCCAGGTTGGAGAACCATCATAACCATCGGGATTCCAGGGGTATGTGGCAGGGACTGCAGGCTATCACTGACTACAAAGTGAGGCCTGTTACATCTCCAAAGCAAACGCTTCACTCCCGGACAGGCTGAACACCTTCTATGTGAGACTTGACGCACTAAACACTGAACCAGCAGTCAAATTGAGCCTGACGACTCAGTTCTACAGCTGTCTGAGGCTGAGGTGTGTTGTGTCTTCAGGAAGGTGAAAGCTTGGATGGCCCCTGGCCCCGATGGAATCCCACACCGGGTCATAAAAACCTGCACTACACAGCTAGCCCCTGTCTTCATGGATATCTTCAATGCCTCACTGACACAGCGTGCCATGCCTGGGTGCTTCAAAATGACTACAATAGTGCCAATACCAAAGAAATCAATGGTAACCTGTCTGAACGACTACCGCTCGGTGGCACTCACTCAGTAGTGAAACTGGTGATGGCACTGTTAAAACCTTGGCTCAAAGGATGGGGACACACAAAACAAGTACAATTCAAATAATTTAATAACAAAAGTAAGGAAATCAAGTACATAAATTAAGTAGTAGATAGTTGTCAGTGGAATTAGTAGTGTTAGTGAGTGGATGAGTGTACGTGCGTGTTGAAAAGGCGGCAACTAAACAACAACACAAAAATAAAGATGTGCATGGGAAAAGGGGAACTCCCAACTGAGGACTGGCAGCAGCTCTTAAATGCTAGGGTAAATGCTCAGGTGACTGAGCATGACCCGGACTACAAGGTTCCATGATAGCTTTTTTTACCCAGGTGGCACGCCTGCTGAACAGCCACCCATAGCCGGCTGCCACCACCAAAATCACACTACCATCACATTACAGCATTTAGCAGACACTTTTATCCAAAGTGATTTACATATACCATTGCTGGAGGCTGCCATGCAAGGCGCCAGCCTTCTCAACAGGAGCAATTTGGGGTTAGGTGTCTTGCTCAAGGACACTACGACATATTTTTCCCCAGGAGTTGGACCCGAACCGCCAACCTTGCGGTTACCAGCTACCATTGTCTGGCTTTTCACCCACATCAGCCCTGACACTGCCCAATACACATTACTCCCCCACACAGTATGCCGCTACTTATCACACACAATCATACCCCTTCCTTCTGATCTCCCCCCTTTTCTCTCCTGAGGTGTGGACTTTTTCTCTTCCCACACTACACCACACCTCTGTTTCTGTTTTTTTTACTGTATATCGTATCCTTCTAGATTTTACATCCTACACATTTTACTGTACATTTTATTTGCTACTGTTGACTTGTAGGCCTAATTGAGGGCTAGACTAAGACTACACAAACAGTGAAATCAACACGAAGTTGACTTATTATTTTAAAAAGAACCAGCTGAACCGGTTTTCGTTATTTTGCAATGCAAGTCTATGGGGAGAGAAATAAACCCTATTTTGGATTATCAAGTTTTCATGTCCGGAGCAACTATTGAAGATATCTCACCAATATTTGGAGTTACTTCATAGCAAGGTAACTACACAACCCAAACCTCTACCAAACTTGAATAATGCTAATACATGCATTTTCATACCTTTCTATTTAATGCGTTGTAGTGTTGAAATAGCTGGTTTCACATGTTTATATGATCCTCTTTTACTATATTGTTATTTATATTAGATTTTTCTTTGCTGTATCCTGTTACTCTTTGCTGCAGCAACAGCTCAGTTTTCCCAGGGGGATCATTACAGTTTATCCTCATCTTATAAACCGTCTTATAACAAGGTACTCCCACAACCACAGTTACTGAGATCTAGGCTATATGCTCACCTCCAAAAACTGTGGTAACATCTTCAGTTTTGCCAGGTTAGATTTGTTGATTATTAAGTCTGGCAGGGGTACATATGACTCTGGTGAAGGCTTAAACTCCGGTGACTGGTTGACCACCTGGTCCTGACCATCCATGGGCCGCACATAGGCCGTGGGCTTCTGGGTCATGACTATGTTGGGAGCCTTGGAGGCCAGGAGAGGAGGGAAGGTCTGGGAGGGTATTGTGGTACCCTTTTTGGCCTGGGGCAGAGATGCATCTTTGGGGGACTGCTGGGGGTCCAATGGGGATACATCCATGGTGCTGGGGTACTCAAGGGGGTGATCTGGGGACCCATGGTGCTGGTGCCTCTCAAGGGTGTCCTTATTATCTGTGTCTTTGGGCTCAGAGTTACCATGGTCACTGGAATGTGGGGAGGGTAGGGGCTCAGCATCAGGAGACAGCGCAGACAGTACCCGGGGAAGGCTGGCACACTCCGTAAGATCTGGGAAGGCTTGACTCTTCATATGTTGGTGGGCTGTGTGGCTGAGCTGGCCACCTTGACTGTGGTTCAGGGAAGCCTGGGAGTAAGTGGTTGAAGGTCCATGATGATTAGGGGGGGTAGGGAAAGGAGACTTCCCCATGGGCTGAGAGGAGTGACTACTGTTATTAGAGAAGCATTTTGGGGTCTGGGTTGACATGTACTGGGTATGGCTATGGAATGGAGGCTTGACTGATTTGTCTGTGTTAGATCGGCCCTGATCCAACTGTGAAACGGTTACATGAGTGGAAATGGACAAAGGGTCCTTGGCAAAGCTGCCCAAGCTGGGATAGGGATTATTCACATCTTCATAACTGCCCAGCATCCTTTGGATGCGACTGGAGAGCTCATCGCCTTTATTTGTCTGAAAAAGAGGGGGTAAACAGTTAGCAAAAACAGCAAAACTGTTGTTAGTGTTTAAAGTGTTGTTAAAACGTATCTGAATAGACTATTAATCAGAGATCCACAGTTGACTGTTTTCATAACTGTAGCCATTTGATTATTGCATGTGCTTCTTATGACCGTAACTTAATTTCTTTATTAAATTAGTAGAAAAAGAGCTGTTAATGTGTGCAGTATTTCAATGGAAAAATAAAGAAAACTAGTTCATAGCTTGCAGTGAATTCACAAAAACATTAAATACTAACTTTTGGGATTGTAATGTTTTAGAAGACAACACAACAAATGCATTATTTCTGTGATGAAATATGTTATATAGAGTAATTAATTACAGTTTAAAATGGAACCATTCAAAGGGCTCCGCGATAAAATATGATCCAGCTACATGTCTTTGTGCTTTATCTTGTATATTTGTGTTGCTTTTGTTCTACATGCAGTCAGCTAACACTGCTCAGATTTTTTTCACCAAGAAAAAAACTGAACTGTGACCCAAACACAGAGGTATGGACCGAACTATGAGTTTGGTGAACCATTACATTACGCTTCTGGAGCAAGGGCTTTCTTGCAAGGCAGCCTCTCAGCCCATGGCGATGTAAAATTATAGTTACAATAGTTAGCAGCTACAATTCTACACTCGCCTCAGCCCATCAGGATGGAGCATGGATCGTATATAACCAGCCCACTCACATTAGCTCAGCTCTTAAAAACTCACTTCAGGTGAGACTGAACCGCGGGCAGCTGGGTCCGAACCCTAAGGGGCTCCGCCTCCCTCATAGAACATCGGGAGGCTACGCTGCTATTGGTAAACAAGGGCGGAGACACCCTGCCCCTACTCTACTCCTAGCTGGACGTGTAAACACACTGCGTAACGGTCCCGGACGAAAGGCTAAGGCAGCCCAGAGTCCATAGTGTGCATACAATAACATACGCGCGGTGGAGCGGAAAGGCCCCCCAAAAATGAAAGCAACTGGGGAAACAAATGAATGGGCTGGTTATATACGATCCCTGCTCCATCCTGATAGGCTGAGGCGAGTGTAGGCGTACATTTTCCAGTTGCATCGCTGACGCGATGGGGTTTTACCAATAGGAGCGTAGCCCCTAAGGGGCGTAGCCTCCCGACATAGAATGATAGTTACAATAGTTAGTAACTACAGTTCTATGAGGGAGGCGGAGCCCCTTAGGGTTCGGACCCAGCTGACCGCGGTTCAGTCTCACCTGAAGTGAGTTTTTAAGAGCTGTGGACACCGTGTTCGCCTGTGTTCAATCAGCTTCTAATTAATTGCAGACCTGCTTTTTGGTGGTTCTTTGTTGACTCGAACATCCTGACCAATTTTCTCTCAGCAGCAGGTGATAGCTTGTGTTTTCTTCTGGTGAGCTCCTTTGACTTTCCCATTGTGCAATCTAATCTGCAATCTAAAGAGTGTATCAAACAAGCCCTATTTAAATGGGATCAGAGAAGTCACCAGCTGTAGTCAATCATAATCACTTACAAGCCACGAAGCAAATTTGTTTGCCACAACTTTCTACATCAACAAAATTAATAATTCAAGTTGCTGTATGTATATGTTTGACCCAGCAGAGTGTGTCGTATTTCCAGATGACCTATAATAAATGTATAAAATAACCAAAATGCATTAATGTTTTTTGTAACAATCATTCATTTAATTGGAAACTCATGACTGCCATGATGTACATGTTCATTACATGTGTATGTAAACTTTCGTCCACAATTGTGTTGATTATATGAAGATGATGTTCTTGGCATCAATGGATAGCTGCGCTAGCATATCTACCAGCTCTATACTGGAGTTTAGCAAGTATTCCGCTTTACCTCCCCATTTGTTCTGCACATTAGTATAATTTTTCTAAATGGTGGCCATTCATTATTTTTGTGAGCATCACAGTTTCTTACCGAACACCTAAATTATTTGACTTAAAGAAATGCACTGCAATATAAAATACGGTGTATGTGGATCACTAATGGTTCAGTCAAAAAGTTCTGCGCACACAATGATTCACACTGCAGCGCCAAATAGTATTACTAGTATTCACTGCTCTGCTGTCTCAATGGGGGCGGTTAAAGTGGTTTCCATTATTATTGAAAGTTATTATGAAAGACCAATTTTAATCATGCTATTTTTATATATTTCTTAAATTTAGGCTACATTAAATTAATAATCTGACATTTTCATGTAGATAAATGTCTGTATTGCTACTCTTATCACCAATTGCCATAACACAATAGTGATTTCACCTATACCCAGTTCATTAAAGCTTTTACATTGCCCGTTTTAAACATGTTTATGGAAGCAGCAACAGCGGTTTGTTTGGAATAAATAGAAGAACTGGGTAGCTATCATGAGCAGCAATAGCTATCATGGCTGAAAACACAAAGAATAAAGTTGTGTGTATAGAATCTAACTGCATCAACACAAAATCCAAGGAAAACAATCAGATTAATGGGGACTGAGGAGTGGTGCAGATGTGGCTCTTGGATTGCTGTCGAATCATGTGCTTTTTCTTTGGTACTGGTAGGTTTTGCTATCATTTATTAGCCACAGTCTACATTAAGTAACTTTATTGTGTTGGGCCAGTGCCTAAATTGAGTTACAGCTTGTTAGACTAGATGTGGGTCTAGAGCTAACGTTAATGTAAAGTCCCTGTCTTTATTTTGGTATCATCAGTTGTTGGCCTGTAGCTATTGACTAATAGCTATGCCATAATGATGTAACTAAGCAGTTATCAAATCATTTAAAAAGTTTGACTTTTATACAATGTTAACCTACATAGAGGGGATGTGCCGCTGCTGAATCTCTTGCACCAGAAGTTTGTTTAAAACCTACATTACTACTAACCCACATTTGTACCCAATTTTTTAAATCCTCTACCCCAGAATCAGCATAATGTTGTTCTTGTGAAAGCCATTGTTCATATCAGCACATAAAACCTAATGACAGCTAGGTTGACACTGCCTGGGGTTTCATTTACTTTCGCTTTGAACGTCAATTCCCACTGACAAAAAGTGTTTTCACTCATTTAAAAAGGAATTATTGTGATGTGTCCAGCCAAATTTAGCGCACTGTGCTTTTTATGTTAAATTGACTAAATCGGAAATAATCTCACAGCAGACATTGAAAACCGCAGTGCTGTTAGCCTACATAAAACGTGTAAGAAACGTGTACCGTAATGCCAAATTATACTTCAATACGTCAAAGTGCCGCCGTTGCTACTCCGTAGCCGTCTATTGCGGTGCGAGCATTTAGTCCTGTGTTGGCGATTATGAGTGTAGACCACCGAAACACTAGATGGCAGCGCCATGCTTTGTTAGCACAGAAGTAATAATAGAAGTAGTAGTGTTTACATTCTCTGAAACTTCCGGGATATTTCTCGCCACAAATTCTGTGACATCTGGTAGTCTTTATAATTCGGAGATGAGGTGTCCTACACATGAATATATTTGCAAACCTCCTCAGCTAGTCTCTCTTCGACCTGCTCCATTGTCTTCACTATTGGTGGACATTAACCGAATACAGGTGGGAGGAAATATGCTGCGGTCCAATCACAGTTCTTGCGGTCTTGCGTCACCCTACGCACAGTTATACGTTTGGAGAAGTGCACGAAAGCTACAGCGGCAGCCTCTGCGGGCTACCCCAGCACTGCAAAGATCTACGGCGGTACTTCAATGCAGAAGTATAATTTGGCCTTCACACTGCAACTGTGGTGGGTTAATGAGTTCAGTTACTTCCATACACCTTTTGAGAAATTGATATGGGGTATCAAAAAATCTTTAGTGGATACGGATTACAATATATTGAATAGATGTTTATGGGGTCGTTGTCGAAATGTCTTGCTATATTGTTTGTTACTCCCGTCTGATTTTCATTTCAGCAGTACGTTGGATGCCCCACTTTGATGGAACTTGAATGATTTAACTTGTATCTCAGTAAAACAGTCCATGCTTGTTTGGGGGTGTGGCAGCTCCTGTCAGTCGACTGGCATCAAAGTACTGAAACTGTCGCAAAGTAATTACTGGGAAGCGTAGTGCAAAACACAGTGCGGGTTCTCAGACAGTCCAGGGGTTGTCCAGGGGCAACCGCACACATCACGTTCCTCAGTCTGGTCAGTCATCCACATATAATCCAGCAGCATTATACTCCTACGTCCCTCATGGGTCTCACTGAGTGTGTGCGCTGTTGCCATTTTGATCACACACCTCCTCGTGCGTTGAATCGCCACAGCCGGTTTGGCTGAGCGGCTCAGCTGGCCCGCATCTCGCTGTGATTGTGGTGGAAGTCCATATATGGGCCTCTTTTACCTCTCCCCTCCTATATCCCCACCGTCTGCCACAGTTTATGAATCATTGAGTAGTAGGATTAAATAAGTTTATACTTCTTTCTCCTTTTCGGACATGTTAAGTTAATAGTTTAGTTGAGGTTTTATTATTTATTACTATCGTGTTTTTTTAAGTTTTTTTTTTACATGTTCAAAATTCATTATTAAAACTATTTTTGTTCCTTCTGAAGTCCATGATGATCTCCTTGGTCTTGAGTGCCAGGTTGTTGTTGGCACACCACTCTGCTAGGTGCTGGACCTCTTCCCTGTATGCCGTCTCGTCGTTGTTGCTGACGAGCCCACACTGTGGCGTCGTCTGCAAACTTGACAATGGTGTTTGAGCCATGGACAGGATTGCAGTCGTGAGTGAAGAGGGAGTAGAGAAGGGGACTCAGCACGCAGCCCTGCGGGAGACCAGTGTTCAGGATGAGGGTCGAGGATTTGTACTTATCCAGTCTGACATGCTGGGGTCTGTTGGTCAGAAAGTCCAGTATCCAATTACAGAGGGAGGGGTCAATGCCAAGGTCATCGAGCTTGGTGATCAGTTTGGAGGGGATGATGGTATTGAATGCCGAGCTAAAGTCAATGAACAAGAGTCTCACGTAGGTGTTGCTCTGGTCCAGATGGTAGAGGGCAGGGTGTAGTGCTGCGGAGATGGAATCATCCGTACTCCTGTTCCGACGGTAGACAAACTGGTCAAGTGTGGATGGGAGGCATGTTTTAAGATGAGCCAGGACCAGCCTCTCGAAGCACTTGTCCAGCATGTCATTTTATGTTTGGCTACGGTCACTGGCCCCAAAGTAAGATTTACTTTTCTGCACATATTTTTAGTACCCCAAGTGGTACTCCTAGTTTATTGTTGTTTGCATTTTACAGAATCTGACATGATGGGGCGGCAGTGGCTCAGGAGGTAGAGTTCCCGACCAGCAATCGCAAGGTTGAAACTTCTAGTCCAGGTCCTCCCAGAAAATAAATAAATAATCTGTCGTAGTGTCCTTGAGCAAGACACCGAACCACAAATTGCATACCATGTGTTTGGTAGAAGTTGACAAGATCCTTCACTTCAGGCTTTGTACTCTGTTTTGATGTAGTCTGGACCCAGGAAGATGGTGATGGCTATACAGACTTGTCGGATGATAAACAACTTGTCGGGATAGTCCAAATTCATTAGCGATTTTCCGGAGTCTTCCCTCATCACTCAGGTAATACAACGTGCATGCTACCTTTGTAAGTACATCCATGGACGCCCTCATTTTTATTGTTGCTCCTTCGCCGAGGTTGATCAGGGCTGATTTGGACATTCAAAAGTTTTCTTGCCGTTCCTCAGGAACCACAACTTCATTGATAAAATTAACAACTAATACGCAACCCCAGAGTTTTCTAACTAAATGGGGTCAGAAAACGCCAGAGTAGTGTGGACGCTAGGCGTAAAAATGTATGCATTTTAAAACAAAAACGTATTAATGTGGACAAAGCCTGAGGAGCTCTTTACTACACCATTGCAAAAGGAGGGGGGGGGGTTCAATAACAGCTGAGATTTGAGGACACCACCCAATGAGAACAATTGACAATGGATCAAGCCAAAATATTTCAAAAGCATTAATTAGCCCTAAATACATTTTCTAAGCCAAAGTTTTAGGCAATATCGACTTCAAAAATTACGAAAAAATACATTGCGTTCTTTGATAATGCCATGAACATTATTCTAACAAATCATTTACATAATATAGCTAATTTATTACATGCTACATCTTTTCCATTGTACAAGCTATGGGGCATTACAAAGAGAGACACAGGTGAACACTGTCTAACACCATTTGAAAGACGTACGGCTACATTTGATGAACTGGTTAAAGAATCTTGAGGTGAAGATGGCTCAAAATCTTTCATTCTTCAAACATAAAAAGGGTAGCCACACCACTAAAACTTGGAAAGGTATTGTTCCCCCAGCTACCAGAGTGACTGAATTGTATGTGAGAATTGCACCAGACACACAATACGGGGTTATGATAATGAGACTTTGTCACTATTGTACATGAGAATTGCACCAGAGACAATACGGTTATTGTAGTGAAACTTTGTCACCATTAAAATGTGGAAGATGAGCCCATTATTAAGGTTGGGCCGGTTTTACCGGTGGCATCCAGTTTGCGATCTGAAACCGGTTTCATTTTATACACCGACTATACCGGCATTTGTTATGAGTTTATGGCAAAAATAAATAAATCAATGGAATGGATTGACTTGTATTATTGCACTACTATGCAACATGACAAATATATTTTCGTTCATAAACTGAGCACTAGTTGCATCTGTGTGCTACATGAGCAGAGTTTGTTAGAAATGCAGGTTGGGATCAAGTTTCACTTACAGCTGGTCGGGGGAGCGGGGGAGGGGCGAAGGGGGAAGCCATGTTGTCTTTTTCAAAGCCAGAGCAAGCAGTCAGCCGCAAGACTAGCAAGGCTAACACCAGCAGCAGTTACCTACAAATAAAAGCACTGAGGAGAAAGTTGCCGCGGAGATGGAAATTCACAAACAAGAGACTGAGATTGACGCAGAAGCCGACCGGTTAGTCTGGTGGAAAATGAACGAGGCCCGCTTTCCACAGCTATCAAACGTAGCACACAAGTATATATGCATTTGCGCTGCTAACACTCCGTCAGAAAGACTGTTCAGTACAGCAGAAGGTTGTTTCACACCAAAAGTCTCCTCTGAAGCCAGACAAACATTTCCATAAATGTTTACATTTTGCTCTTTCTAAAACTTTTCATAGCAGACATATTTGCACTAGGCTGGAGCTTTATTTTACTTATTTTGATGTCAAGCATGTTTTGTAAGGAACTGATTAACCAAGACCGAGTGTACTTTGGTTTTAAACTACGTTTTTGATGCCTATGCTATGCATATTGATTATAATCAGTTCGTTTTAGTGGCCATGTTGTTTTTAAACGGAGTATTGCTGTTGCATTTAACATGGTAAACTTTTTCAAAGAATTATTGAATGTCTGTTGTGTTGAGGAATAAAAACCAATGTGTGTCACACTTGAGTGTCTTCCCTTTTATTTAGCATGAAATATTTGGTATCTGTGGAAAACCTGTAACTTGTGCCTTAATTTTAAACTGAGCAATGCACAAACTATACAATTCACATATCACCTATACCTAAAAAGGTTTAGACAAGCTTTACTTGGATGGACGCTCACCTTGTAGGGTTCCCCAAAGAGTGGCACATTCTCAAGGTTGATTTCTTGGGCTTGGCTGGTGTCCTGGTTCCTCTGCTCCCACGCTCTGATGCGAAGAAGGTTCCTTTCTTCATTGTACAGGCTGTGGAGCATTAAACAGAGAGACAGACATAAGTGCACACAGTCTACTCCATTTTCAAGATGATACACTACATTTGATTAACAGTTTGAGATGCTGGAGGCAATGATGGTTCTAAATATTTCATCCCTCAAGCATAAAAGTCATAACTAAACATGAGATTTAAATTAGCCAATGTGGCAGACAGAGGTACTTTAGGAAGGGAAAGGTGAAGGAGGGGCAGTGCCTGTCGTTTCATGCTATCAGCAGCAAATGCGAGACAGCCGAGAGTTAGGGGGATCAGGAAGGGCCAATAGGGAAAGAGAGCGGCAGGGCTTAAATAGGGGGGGGACAAGGCAGAGAGGGGTGTGTGACCCATGGGGAGAAGTTGGAGGAAGAGCAAGAGAGATCGAGGAAAGCCTAGTACGTGTATGACCGACCGGACCGAGAACCCTGCTGTGTGTGCCTGATCCCAGACCTTCTGAGAACCCGCCTGGCTATCGACCCCTGCTCGTCTGACTACCACTCTCCTGCCTTAACCCCCGGACTCTGTGTGAGACTAACCCGTTACGCCCCTGAAGCAGTGATTAAACCGCCGTTTCCTGTATTCCTCTGTGTGGACATTAACTTAGTTATTTCCGGTCCTGTGGACACTCATTTTACCCATGAGTGTGCCACACCAACCTGATGATGCACCACTGTTTGTACTTATTTAGTCAATGAAAGTACTAAATGATAAACATGCTAGGACAAATCGGTCTGAGTTTTTAGTGTGCAGAAAACTTTACCTATGGACAATGAGATTTAAAATATTTTCCATCTGCATGTCATATATTTTTGGAGAGTTTCTCTGCTTTTACCCATATTTGATACACTTAAACCAGACATTGATGAATGTGATTGATATTTATGGTAAAATCAGTTATAGACTAATAGACACAAGGAAATGTATGGCACCTCATCACAGAGTTATCTACCCAAGGGGCAGAGCAGCCCTGTCTAAGGGGAGAAGAGTGTGTGCCCATCACATCTACAGACAAGTGTAACTAGACTCACAGACACCATGACATTTCCATCACAACGTTCACATCTGTTCTATCCAGTCCCCAAAGACGGCATGCAGCCCATGTAGATGTCAAATGGATGACGACTAGTGCTGATGTTATGCCTATGGTACACTAAAAGAGCTTGTTTATTATGGTGAATTATATTGTTTAGCCCCAATA
Organism: Acanthochaenus luetkenii; assembly: GCA_900312575.1. Taxonomy (NCBI): domain Eukaryota; kingdom Metazoa; phylum Chordata; class Actinopteri; order Beryciformes; family Stephanoberycidae; genus Acanthochaenus; species Acanthochaenus luetkenii. Next base: position 13,065 of record OMOT01088851.1, on the reverse strand, counting down.
TATAAAAGTAGGCCCAAATAAACTTGAGTGAATTAAACCGTTATCTACATTTTGTAATTCAATAGTTTTCTTCCCAAAATACAGTGTTGATTATCTTCATCCGACAACAACCCCAATGGGAGGCTTCCATGGCAATGAGTGGAGTGGACAATATGCTATACAGATGAGCATTTACTCATTAGTCACAGATGTAGCAGAGAGATTGGCCAAAATATCAGGACAGCACAAACTGGCATCATTATTACCCAGTGGTAAAGCAATAAGTATCAATATTAAACCTCTGCAAGATTTCAAGTTCATTTTTATTCCTTTTTTCAAGTTCATTTATTTATATAGCCCTTTATCACAAGCATGTCTCAAAGGACAAACATTAAATAGCCTAAAGGTTCTGGTTAGTGATTGTAAGGTGGCTACCATGACTTCCCCAGTAAAAACGATATACAAATATATTGAGAAACACGTTTCTGAGAACAATATCTGGGGTTACTATTATTTCTTTTCAAAATAAAATGTATTACTGGATTTTAAAATAAATGTTCTTGTTGTCCCTAAATAAACAGCCAAACTTATAGTTTGGTCAACCTCTAATCATATATATATAATTTCTCCAACATACCTGTAATACTTGGACACGTAGAAATTACAGGCTCCCGTTACTAGCCTCTTGCTGCTAACAAGCAGTCCAAACAGGATATGTAAAAATATCTCCAAAAAGGAGAAAAACTATCTATATTTTCACAGCCCCACACAATTTTTACTCAATGGATAGTCTTCTCCCAAAAACTACCCGGCTCCACATGCAATTATTTACAATCTGACCTGCAAAACTAGATCAAGCTGCTAGTAGTGCACCGTCACCCCACAGCAGTCTGTGCTGCGGCAGAGAAATGTAGTCCAGTGATTTCATAATTTGTGATAGTGTGCGTCATGCTGAAATTGTGCCATGAAATCAAAGCAAATTTTAATGCATTTACTTTGCAACTTTTTCTCAACTCCACTGTTGAGCCTAGAGTTTGACATACCCCGCTTGGACTGCTTGTTAGCTGCAAGAGGCTAGCAATGTGAGCAAGCCGTTTCAACTGACATCCGACTCAGGTGTAAATATTGTCTGCAGATCCAAGTCTTAAGGGTATGTAAGAGACAAAATATATATAGGCTACAGTGGCTTTCCACACTTTGTTGGGTTATAGACTTAATGTAAAACTGATTTAATAAGAAATGTTGCCATCAATCTACACACAATACCCCATAATGACACAATTGTTTGCAAATGTATTCAAATTAAAAAAACGAAATACCAAATTGACATTAGTATTCAGACCCTTTGCTATGACACACTAAATTAAGCTCTGGGAATATTCAAAGTTGGAAACTTTTAAATGGGAATTAACAGGAATAAACTGGGAATTTGGGGGGAATTTATACTACTGTATTTACCTTGTCATATACAGACAACTGTAAATATAACAATTTTGTTTAGTCATAAGCCACATGCATGCAAACATTCCTAATAAATGTTTGACTCAAGTCCATTTGTGAGTAGAACTTTAATTGATTATTTAATTGATTGAACAATAAAAAACATGAATGTTGAATAAAATAAACGTATTAATTCCCCCCAAAAGAGTCCCATTCAAAATGTAAATGAAATAAGTGAAGCTTCTCAAGCCTTTAAGGTCTCAATGCTTTCTTCCTTGACCTCATCCTCTTCAATGTCCATTTCCTCAACATCTGACTCGTCATTGTCCAACCTTGTTGTGGATGGCTCTGTGTCAGACTCAAAGAGCCTTAGGTTTGCCCAGATGGCCACCAGTTTTTCCACTCTTTGCATTGGTGAGTCTCAGTGGTGGTCCGTCAGGGCCTTCAAGGTATTCAGTGAATACCCTGGTAGATTAGAGAAGTCAATGCAATTTTAATAATAAAAATAGTTATGATTGTAAAGTTTACAATCATCATAACTATTTTTATAACTATTACATTTTTATATTTCTAGTTCTATTTCACTACATTTCTTGAACTGTTTGACTAAACTACGCCTCCCTCCTTTGGGGGATGATGGTAATTATAGCAGTTACAGCGATCTCATTCTGCCCAGGGGATTCACTGAGCATAGTGAAGACCCTGGCTTTACGGTATAATGCAGAGTGACAATAAAGCCAACCAATCAAAATGCGTTATGTGGTGGTCAACATGTTCGCCGCAACTGGGCCAGACGGGGTGTCTCGGTCTCGCTACAAGTGGTCGGCGACGGAGGAACGTGAAGGGTGAGCTCCACGCGTGCCCCCCGCGCATAGAGGCGAACCCACTGGCTGGAGGAACCGTCCGCTTGGAC
>OMOT01088851.1:0-10690 GCA_900312575.1 Acanthochaenus luetkenii | reverse complement strand
GTCTGCCCGGGGGGGGTATTGAAGGCCCATTGTGAGAGGGCACGGCCCGCCACTGCATTTTGGCATACTTTGAATGAAACTCCTCATGAGGAAGAACCTTTTTTGTGTTCTGGCATTTCAGTAGACAGTTTTTGCATTCCATTTGAGTGTTATTGATAATGTTAACTTCTTGATAATTGCATGTACTCCACCATGTTATCTGCAACATTACCTTTTATTGTCACTGTGTACCAAACGTGATAAGCGCAACGTTCTCCTTGTTTCTCTTACAGTGAAAAATCATGTATGGATGTGAAATGCAGCATCCTATGAGGACCCAAGGTTTGATCAATGAAAGATTTAACATCACATCCAGTGGTGAGTACATAGTATTTAAACTGCAGTAAACTACCATTGCTACAGTGGTTGTCAGATTTCAAAAAGGTAATTGCTGATCTAAATCGATGACGTTTGGGGTGATTATTTGTGGTTCTTGGACAGGGAAATTTTGTTTTTTTAAATGAATTTCTAATTGATATGACAGGACAATAAAGATATACTGATTGTACTTAATTTGATATTGATATAGACATTAGTGATGTATTAAGAATCCATCATAATGACTTAAAGATGCCATTGGACAAAATGTGAGAATACATGTGTAATGGCATAGTAATACACTGTATGTGTTATGAAGGTGTCATAAGTGTCCAGTTAATTAACTAATTGTCGATAAAATATTTGAACATTTGACTGGTCTTTTAGCCACTGGGATCTGGGTTCCATACCTGAAAATATAACCTTCACGTATGTTTATGTATCTTTTTTTGAGTATGTGGTATGTAGTAGATCATGGTGGGTCATCTGTGTGCATGCACTAGAAAAGGGTAGACAGAGAGCATCAGCAAGACTGAGAGTGAGAACGCACATATGCCAGAGGGGAGGAGGGAGTGCAAAGGAGGGAGGGACGGTGCAGCGGTGGTGGCGGCAGGCGCTTTCTGCAGTACAGATCTGCTTAAGTGCAGAGCTCCTCTACACACCACAGCTGCAGGGCTCCCACTGCAGTTAAGAGAAAAAAAACCACACACAAATATACTGAGAGCGAAACGGCTGCCTCACATTCGCAGAGACCATCAGAGAAAACACCCAGACGACAAGACAAAAAGAGGAGGAGGAGAAGAAAGGAGTGATGAGATAAATACAGAGAGGAGGTGAGAAGAATTGGACGAGGCACTCTGCGTTTCCTTGGACACGAAGAACTTTCAGTGCACGAGGCTCTTCACGTTCTCCTTCAGGAGTCGTTTAATAATTGATCTTCTGCCTCGTCTCTGTCTGTGGAACACAACTTTGCCTTTTAAAAGTTTGAGACACAGGTCTGGGTTTTTCTTTCCTACCAACATTTCTGCCTGTCTGGCACTGTTGGCTATTATGGTGCCGGTTCAACACAGCAGCCTCTGACCTTCACCAGAGCATGTGTGTTTATTTGGGCGTGCGAGCGTCTGTGTCTGATTGAGTGAGAGAACCAGTGACTACAGGTACTCAGGTGTAATTGTGTGGAAGAGTGTTTGTGCAAATTCATTGCACTAAGGATCACTTCCTCCTACATTTTCTGAAGTGACATTACTTTCTCTGAGGAACATTGAAAAGTCAAACCTATTTGGAGACATATTGCAGGATATTGGACTTCCAGTGTTTCTCCAGTGAAGCCTCGGCCCTGTCTGACCCTGCCCCTACCTCAGGATGGCTGGCTGTTCCAGCCGCTGCAGACAGGGAGTGCTCAAATTAATCCAGTCCCTGCAGAGATTGGTCTCAGGAACCCTCACAAAAGGTACTGTGACTGTTACTACTTTCATCTTTCTTTGATTTTATTTAGATTAGATTAGATTAGATTAGATTGTCACAGCCGGCTGGTGCAGGGATCGCTGGTCACGTTGACCGAGTTGGACAGTCCGATGGCTGCCGGCACTAAGGCGCTCCCCGCATTTAACCCGCATTTAATGGTTTAATGGTCAGATCTTAAACACAGTTTGTGCAGCAGGGTTAACTAGTGGGTTGAAAGCCTGTCCTCTAACTGAAAAGTCAGAATTAAATTGCTCCAACAGCCCAAGTGTATCCATCAACAGCCATGTGTCCTGTCAAAGTGTCCTTGAGCAAAACACTCAACCCTTGCTTAGTAAATGTAAGGCACTCTGAATAAGAGTTTCAGCTTAAAGCCTAACATATAAATGCTAATTAAATTGTATTTGTTATTGCAATGATGCCCATATGTGATGCAGTTTGATATAGGAGTACGGTACGGTACACAAAGGGTGGCAGTAGCTCAGGAGGTACAGTTCCTGCCCCGCATCCGCAAGGTTGATGGTTCGAGTCCAGCTCCTCCCTGGGGAAAATCTGTCGTAGTGTCCTTGAGCAAGACACCTAACCCCAAATGGCTCCCGATGAGCAGGCTGGTGCCTTGCATGGCTGCCTCCGCCAATGGTGTGATGATATGTACTGTAAGTCACTTTGGATAAAAAGCGTCCGCTAAATGCTGTAATGTAATGTAATGTAATGTACACTCCCTCAACTGAACGCCAGCATCTTGCCTGTAAGACTGTTTTCTGGTGCCAATCAGAGAAGATTGATGTGACTTGGTGGAATTTGAACTGCTAACTTCTCAATCTCAAGGCAAACGCTTATAGCACATAATCAATTCAATTTGGCCTTTGAAATAGTAGAGTGAAGTCAGTTACATTAGGCAGGTAAATCAGATCAAATGAGGCTGGAGCATCTGTGCTCTTAAAATTTTAACAGCCTGTGTGGCTGTTAAATGTTTGCATTGTTGCAATAGTCATTTTATTGAGTTTTTCTTCCAAATATATAATGTAAATCAATATCACAATCATCAGTGACGATGTTGTATGGGAAATGATCCCTCCCCCCTCTATTAGGCTGGTCTATAGCAGAAAGAAAGGGGGAAAGTATGTAGTGTTACAAAAAAGCTTGTTTGTACATCATATGGGAGCTGTGTCTTCACATCTAGAGCTGATTACTGCCAAGAGAGATACCAGTTGAAATGGTAAAAAAACATCTATTCACAGATGTTATTGATGGCTTAGCAAATACCAGAAAGGTACCCCACACCTTGTAGAACTTTTGTTCTGAACCCCCCAGGGTGTATCTAATTTTAGCTTAGTTTTAGGCATGAGACTATGACTATGTCCACACTACGTTTTCATTCTGAAACGCCATTTTAAAATGAAAACGATCTCCATCTATACGAGTGTTTTAGCACTGTTTCAGAAATGATCTCCGTCCATACTAACACACCTATCACATGACCATATCACATGACCATTCACGTACACTTGGCATGCACATGCGCAGTTACAAAAAACTGGTTTTATTTACAGTAGCCACCAACAAAGATACTCCAATACTACTAGGCTGCCACTAGGTTACTATAGCCTAGGTGTTGCTCTATCTCTCACAATTTACTTAAGAAAATGAACAGTTACAAATAAAAGTTTTAAAACATAGGTCAAGAAATTGGAACAAACACAACAAGCATAGATAACAAAGGAAGGTCCTCCATGTTTATGTCCATCGACCTCCTCAAAGCCGCAAACCGTGCCTTCAAACGTGCGAATGAACATTCAATCACCATGTGTGCCTTGTAAAGTGATATCCCATAATACGTAGTCTTTCTTTCTTTTGGAACCACAACTATGCACTGGTTCTTCCCAGCCTCACCCAGAACCGGTGCTCCATTTAGGGCTGATAACACAGCTGGAGATGATAGCTTATCTCCTGCGCATGTAGGCAGTAGTAGCATTATACAATGCGGAATTTAACTGCACAACAACTGCTAGCATAGACAACAAGGTTAGAAACGCCTGTAATTCGTTATCCATGTTCAGGGAAGGATACATCGTGACTGATAAGACCCAATCAGGAAGCGAACGTGGGTGTCTGCGTCATCGTTTTCAAAAGTCTCAGTTTCTGCTCGTCCACACTAAAACGCAACCCCACGGGGTCGGCAGCATTTTCAAATGTCTCCGTTTTAGGTGTTCGAAAATGTATGGACGCTAGGTGTAAATGTAGCAAATGTTATGTGTTTTAAAACAAACACGTGTTAGTGTGGATGTAGCCGATGTCCTTGACCCAACGTGAATGAGTGGGTGGGGCATTCTCTTTCTATTTGAGTCCTGGCCGACGTGCTAAAAGAGAGGCAAAGGCAAGAACGTTCCAGAGCTGTTGGATGTAGTTCCTCTGGGACAACAACAAAAAGGCCAATAAGAGGGTTTGGTTCTATTACTTGTTTCAGAATAATTGATAGAGACTCAAACACGTTTCCAGAACTAGGGCATAGCCAATACATATGAACCAATGAGGCATCTGCACCTTTACATTTGTCACAAGTCGGACTGACCTGACGCTACATTTTACATGCTACACGGCAGTAGCTCAGGAGGTAGAGCTCCCGTCCTGCAACCGCAAGGTCGGCGGTTCGAGTCCAGCTCCTCCCGGGGATAAATCTGTCGTAGTGTCCTTGAGCAAGACACCTAACCCCAAAGACACCTGCTCCCCGGGCGCCATAATGGCAGCCCTCTGCTCCGGGCCCCCCTAGCATGTGTGTGTTGTGCAATTACTTGTGTGTATCCGGGGGGATCCGTGATGGGTTAAATGCAGAGAATAATTTCACTAGGTGTGTGCGGTGCTCTGTGCATGTGTGTGACAATAAAGGATAAATTATAACCTTAGCTGACTTCACCTTATCTTTGAAGCAGCAGAATTATAAACGGTACAGTGTAAAGCAGGTTTGTTTAACCCCCGTGGTGTGAAGCAGTCATATCCGGTTGTTGAGTGTTACAGGAGCCAGTCTGGTGAGTAAAGTCTCTGGCTTCCTGCAGGGATTACTGATGAGCCGGGTCACGCTATCAACTTCAGGAGACGAATGATGAGCTCAAGTTGTTAGACACATTGCTGCATCCTCTGTACAACACTCAACTGTCTTGTCCATCATGCTTGTGATGTCTACTTTTTTAGATACAGGCTTCATACTAAATCACACCAGTGCTAAATGATTGATTTGAAGAATTACAGTAATTAATGTAATGAGGTTTTCATGTCATTTGCTCCATTTAGATGCATAAAAACTAAAAGCAGGTTTCCCTCATTTAGTTTTTACCTGTAGAACGTCTAAAACTAGAACACTCTCAATCAATATACTGTAGATTAACATTAGAGCATTTCGTTTTGGACTGTTATATACAGATACAGAAATAATAAACATAGCCAGTCTACCTGCTCCTAACGCAACACAACTGTTGATGAACTTAGAAATACAGCAAGCAATATTCTCAGTATGCCTTCTCCCTTTTCTCAAAGCTTGCAATTTCACCGCTGTATACAATACATAACATGAAATCATACGCATGAGATCATATGTGGATTTATGTTGTCCGTTGTTTTGAGGAAGGGGAAGAAATGTGGATACAAATTACTGTTCAATCCATGCATACCTGTTTTGTTTTTTATTAAATAAAGAAAAGCCAAAATCTATTTTTTAAATCTAATAATGTGGAAATTATCCAACAAACATTTGTTTGTTTAACAGTTATTTAGTGCCTTTACTTAAAATACTCTAAAATAGTGTCGTTCGATTACAATATGTTGTCCCGCAATTTTTACAAAAGTTTTAAATTGGAAATATTTTGTCATTTTTTCTTGATCTGACAAGAGATGTGTTTTGGTTCATTCAAACATTCACTGTTGAGTTTCACATGACGTTAACATCAGCACATGAATGTATGTGCGAGCGCATTGTTTTTAATTCCTTGACCTTTGCATGGTGATAATACACATCGACAGTCATTTGTAAATTCACAAAGAGCATGCAAGGAAAGAGCTTACAACAACTATGACTACACAGGACCAATCAGCCTATCAGAAGCCCTTTCCAATAGATGCCTGTAAGGGCCATGTTAAGTGTTTGTGGTGTACATGTCAGCTAATGTCAGAAAAGATGGCACCCAGAGACACACCTGACTCTCCGCATCCAGCTGGCGCACCAACCGCGCCCCGCTGCCACAGGGGTATATCAGGAGTGAGCATAAGACATGGTCATGAACACATAGCCTTGCATAACGTTCAAGCTACATCATCAGCAGTTTTTATTCCAGTGCTAAATTTAGTTTGCTACTCTCAAATGTATGAATGTTGAGCCATCTGTGTAGCCTGCTGCCCTTTCAAATATATCAAAAGTTATATCAAATGAGAAAATATCTCTAAAGCCATATATTGGCATTCTCAGGCAGGGCAACCTTTTTATTGCACAAAAGTGGAAAAGGTCAGGCTAACTCCAAAAGTAGTTAAATAGGTTTTCGCTTTTTATTAAATATTTATACAAATATACTCAATATTTAAACTCACATTGGTGTTCATCTCCCAGAAACCACACCTGTATACGATGGTACTCTTGTTCTCATTGCATGTTATGAATGTTTATTTTCTCACATTTGTAACAATCATTCAACAAATAGTTGATCATTCTAGTCCCATTTTTATATACTTTTTTTATTATTATTGATCTTATACACCTTTACAGCTCTGGATCAAATTACATCAAACATGATGCAATCAAGAAAGATTTCATGCATTTTCACGAGTTTGAGTTTATTATACAAAGTCCTGAATGCACCGTTGCATCAAATAAGACATAGTGCCTCCAACTGACATTTCATCGTCACAATCAGAAGCGATCTCAAAAAGTCTTCAGGTTCAGAAACGTCCTCCTTAAACATATTAGCCTCATCCATATCAAGGACTTGACCGTGGTAATCAAGTATTTGGCCAAACGCCTCACTCTTCTGCTCATATTAATTTGTCGATCTCTAAGAGTGACCAGATGTATTTATTTACTAAATAATGTAATATTGGTCAAACCCACTAATATTATGTTATGATCCATGGGAATATTATATAATATTAATAATAATAAGCTTATGTTAACTTTTATTGTCCTCTTTTTTTAAACGTTAGAAATACCGACTTTGCATTATGGTGTTACAGTGCATACAGTATAATATACTGTGGAAAGAGTTACGGCTCAGTAGGTTTACAGCAGGTGAGATAAATGGGATACGTTTTCACCCTATTTCATTTAGCCTGAGAAGCAATGGCTATGTATGCATCTCTGGAGCGTTCAGTAGAGGAAAACCCAAGCTATCGCATGCATGGATGCCGACATGCAAACACACACACATATTCATCTTCACACAGGTAGGCACATTAGGTCAACTGAAAACGTATGTTGAGTCCCAACACACGATCATCCTCCAATAATTGTGAAGTTGATTTTGGTTTCTCGTGTGCATTTACATTCAAACACTTACATGAACTCTACAAATTTGCATATATTCACCTGTAAAATGCTTTGTATGTGCAGTAAATATGTGGAAGCATGTGAAGGTAGAGGATGGAAGCCCACACCGCCGCCCGGCCTCATGCCATCCCTGTCTTTAGTTATTACATGACCATCACTTAGTCACACGTGTCCTCTAACTAAATAACCTTGCAGCAATAATCACATCACCTTCCACGACAGTCTTGAGATTCAGATCTACGGCTCATACATCACACTCTGTCTCTCTGACTCTGTCTCTCTTTCTGTCGTTGTAAAAGCTGTGGATTGGAGCTGACAGTGTGTGTGTCTCTGCTTTTAATTTTTAAATCACCCCACCACACACTTTTATGTAATCGCCTTCCTCTGGGTTTATTTTTATCTCTTGCCTCCTCACATTCTGCGTTTCATTCTCTGCATTAATTATCTCCGGCCTCATTGTTCTGCTCTTATATCTTATATCCACATAGGTGTGATGCGGTGTGTAGTATGGTATGTGTGTGCTAGGGTAATGGGTTATGCCTACATCATGTACACATGTTGTCCTCTGTTAATCCGATTGCTCCTGTCCCATGACAGGCCTCTCTGATCGTATCAAGGACGCTGTACTATGCTGCCACCTGTTGTTCAACAAGTAGCACCACATGCTTACAGTCATGGAGGGAGTGCAAGGTTTGAACTGCACAGTAGTAACATATAGTCTAGTGTACTAGTAATCTAGTATACTGGGGTGATTGATTACTCTCTATTCTCTTTTTAAAAATAGTTCAAAGTGAACATATTATCAATGAATCACACGTCACTAGCACCTTTTTATTAATATTTAGGCCTAAAACGGTGTTGTTGGTTAACACCGTGATTGCTTTTGTTGTATATTTTGAATAAATAATTGACTGAATTTTGTACTATAAGAGGTTTGGATGAAGGAGATTACATTTCACTGTCCGCAATTAAGCCTAAAACGTTTATGCATCTCAAAAACATCCCTCCAGTGTCAAATCCTATCTACATTTGAACATCATGTGCAGAGGTATGTATACTGTATGTTGAGATTAGAACTCACATGTATCACACATCAGGGCTTGTGGTAATGGTCATTTTGAATATGAAAAAATAACACCGGTCCAGATGAATCAAAGGGTCTTAAAGGAGTTAATGATTTACCTTTGTAAATAAACTGATATTGAAGTATTAGGTTGTTTTTATTGTCCTTAAAAAACGGACAAATCAGTCCTCTTTTAGTGGGCGAAAAAGAAAACCAGTGGAAACAGGCCTCACTTCTCTCTATGCTCACATTTTCTTCTTTTTTGAAAGACAACTCAGAACCTTTTTCAGGTTGAGCTGTTATGGATAGTCATTTGTTCTGCATGACGTGAAAAGGGGCAAATATAAATATCCAAAAGCTAACAGATAGGCTTATTGTTGAATTTGATTTGGCTAATCATGAGTTATATATTAACTCGTTTTTATTGTTTGTTTTTTTAATGATAATTTCCTTTTCTCTTTGATAGAGTAGTAAGAGAAAACAACAACAAATGAGTGCATTTTGAAATGTTAACTTTTAGCACATATAAATGGGTAAAAACATATGCATACTATTTTGAGAGGCTGTATATCCATAATTCATATACTCAAGAAGGTTTTAACTTGATACATTAATACATCAAGCAGCCCTGTTTTCCCCTGTACAACCCATGCTAGTTGTTGTCTGCCATCTCTGACAGGATAATATGGAGTGTGCAGGAGAGAGGAATGTTACGGTCAGGATGAGAGAGTAGCAGAGATTAAAGAATTCAAGGATGGGAGCTCTTGTGTGATCAAACCAGAGAACCACTAGGAAACCTGATATTTCCCCCCTGATCTCTTCACTTTTAAAGGAGCTGAACATGCAGTCTCATTGGCTTAGCAGAAATTAAGTGACGAATGAATGCTGCCAGCCCTTTAATGTTGTTGTTATGCATTCTTCAAAACTAGAAGACACTAGATAAATGGGCGAGCGAGAGAAAGGGACATTTAGAGAAAATGAAATAAAAACAAGTCGGTGAACGGGAAAGTAAGGATCAGACTTCTATAAAAGAAAATGCTCTCTTTGTGAACGGTCGTTGGAGTGGAACAACAGGTGGGAAGAACAGAAAAATGGGGAGAGAAGGATTAGAGACAGAGTACATATAATACACAAGTATAATGTGTATTATTGTGTAACGCTAGAGTTACACAAGCTAGGGAATCTTGAGAAAAGGTAGTGGGCATTGTGATGCCGGGGCGGCACTGTGTTCTCTCTCCCTGCACACCAAACAGGCAAACTACAGAAGAAAGAGACGTAGTTGGGGGGCATTTCACTGTAAATCTCCGTTATGGCTGTGACCGGATGTGTTTAAAGATTGATCATGAAGTCTTGAGTCTTGCTTAGTTGATCTTAGTTGGAGGATTGTGGCGCTCTGTCAGTGACGCAGTCTTGGCAGCGTCCACTGTACAGGTTGATATGGTGCAACAAGACAAATCCAGATGGTTCTACCTGTCACGGGGTTGGGAGCAGGTTTCTTATAGTGATCTCAATTATTAACTCTCCATCTGCGTGTCTGTGGTCACACATGCATATGTCTATACTTATATATAATTATGTGAAGATGGCTCTCCTTCACGATTTATAACAGTGTAGCTTTTCCCCATATTTCAGAATTCAAATTTGTTCTTTTCTTCTACATACCCTAAAACTGCTATGTTTTCTTTGTTCAAATTGACTGTGAGTAGAAACCAAGGCGGGGCAACAGAAAAAACGAATGGGACCGTGAACACTCAATGTGGGGAGAACTACCGTGAGAAAGGTGGAGAGTTATCAGAATTATTCATGACTTGATGTTCAATTAATCATTGTATGCTACGTTTTCATTTCAGCTCCACCTGGGCAATCACAGGTCTGCCTCCTTCAAACCACACGCACACACGCACACACACACACACACACATACACACACACACACACCCACACAAACACTCACTAACTCAATTGGTAACTTATCTATTACAGGATATAATGTTTTGACTCTCAGCTGAGAATCTACTTCTTGCTGTTATTCAAACACCAACAATTACCATGGACCAACACATAGCAACGGTAAGGAAAGTATGAAACGCTCACTGTAACTATGAGAAAATAAATATTCAATTTGTGAATGATTAAAGAGTATGGAGAATTCAACTCAACTCCATAGTAATACGTCGTAGGCTTGCCTGATCGGCTGTATTTTTGTTCCACCTCACATCAAAAAATAAAAGGAGTCAAAAGGGAATAATCAGAGAGAGAGAGAGAGAGAGAGAGAGAGAGAG
>OMOT01088848.1:0-21652 GCA_900312575.1 Acanthochaenus luetkenii | reverse complement strand
TTGCTGTTTACCTGTGCCACGGAGTTTCGAGCCGAGTCAGCTACTGTTGATCCATGTTGCTGAGTGTGTGTGTGTGTGAGAGAGAGAGAGAGAGAGAGAGAGAGAGAGAGAGAGAGAGAGAGAGAGAGAGAGAGGCAGGTGTATTTTAGCTGGCATTTTAATTTAAATAAACATGGAATATGGAACCGTGGCAACGTGTGCTGGTGTGTAAGGACAAAAAGTGAAGTGCTTATCCCCTTCTCCTTTTGATCAATGAAAGAGAACTCGTGATGATACCAACGACTGCAGAGTCCATCAGACCTGTTTGTATGAACTGTATACAAAGGAAGGGAGTAGAAGGGGTGAGAATACAATAGCCCTCCTTCCAAGGGTCTGTAACCATAGACTCTAATAAAGTCACCGCCTGCAAATAAAGAGCGACTGCTCAGCTCAGGTTACAAACAACAGGGACGGCATTATACCACTCGCCTCTGTTTTGAAGTGCGCCAAATGTTCCAGAGAGCAAACAAACAGAACTCAATGCACAACATCGAATCATAAAAATAATACTATTCTGAAACGTTTGAAATATATTCCTCTGAAAAGTTGTCCTTGAAATGGTCACAATAACACGAAGGATGTCTTAAGAGCAGGTTTATCTTTAATCTAAACAATGAAAAGTTGATATAGCAATATCCTATTTTATTCTCTTTTAAAGGGGAACAGCTCATTATGAATATAATATATTGAACTGTACCACATCGTGATATGTCGGATTAGCAGGTGGGTGCCACTGTGCACTCTGGTGTGTGGATGTAGAAGACAGCAAGTGTGCTCGTTGGGGTTGGCGAGTAGAGAGACAAGATTGCAGCAATTTGATTTGAAAAGACTGGTGAGTGTAATGCTAAACAGTAACTGAATAAAGTAACCGCGCTTTTGAAAATATGTGAATATCTTTGGATTATTCCAAAACATGTTTCAAAAAAAAGGATCCGATTGGACAGAAGGTCAGATTGCAAGTGATTACCTCACCGATTGGTTCATCTCCCTTGCAGCAAACATGTCGGGACATTTCAAAGAACTCAAACAAACCCAAGATGCAGTATGGAGAGTTGTATTAAAGGTCAGCTAACCCTAACAAAGTTCATGGAAACAGACAAAACAGAATATAGATAACTAACCTACAGTACAGCTCAACAAATGTTTAATCATTTCCTTGTTTTTAAAGCAATGTAGCAAAGTAATCAGGTGTTTCTATGCTTTAATGTCAATCCTATGATGTCGCAGCAAATATAACTGAACTAAACTAAGTAATCAGTAATCTGTTGGCAATTTGAAACCTTTCCAACTCTAAGGTTCACTATTGCAAACTCCACTGTACTGGGTAAAGGGTTAGAAATGGTGAAATTCAATACATCTTCCTTTAAATGATGACACGTTTCTGCATAAACACTTGTCCATACTGCGTGAGAGTTACATCAGTGTGTCCAGTCAAAGTTTGAGGAACGTCTCTTAGCAAATTTCAGGCCTCCCCATTGCTAAAGGTTGTGACCCTGCTCTTTATTTTTCCCGGGGCTGTTGGGTTAATGAAGTAACAACAAACTGGGCCTGCGGCTAATTTGGAGTGGCACTTCCTGGCCCCTCCTGTCTCCGCGAAGACGTATTTCATTTTCTCTTATCTCTGCCTCGGTCATGTGGCTTTCCGCATGGACGCCCATGTCTCCCCCCGTTGCACGACTAATGGAAACTTCGTTAATATCATTAATCTGCACACCGGGACATGAACCAAACACGTTTAACCTTTCTGCGCTGGCCTCTGCCACTGAAGCTGTAGGGACTGTCCACACACTCTATATATGTGTGGATCTGTGTGAGATTTGACAATATGAGATTCTCTTGTCTCAATCAATTCCAGCCATGAAGTTGCCACATTGGTTTATCTGTGAACAGCTTATTTACTGACATCCAACATTGCAAAGTTATAATAGAAAAAAACTTTTCCAAGTGTATCGTAATTGTCCCATTGAAAGAAAACGTTCACTGGGGGAAAAAGGGATTGCTTTTCGGAGAATATTCCTGCATCCCTGAGTTCATGCTTTGTGCTACAAGTCTAATCAGCATCAGATGAGTGAATGAGTGTTTATAGACAAAGGGATTCCCACTTCCGCCATGCACATTAAAACAACGGTAACGTCAAAAGACTGCTTAATGACAAATCAGGTGGCTGTGATTCCTGTCTCATTCAAGGCCCTTATTCAGACATTCCACCAGCTCCATGAATGGACACTCTCAGCCCCACATGTCATATACTTTCATTCATAAAGAAGAAAACAGGGAAGGGGAAGTGAGGTTAAAAAAAACATTTTCAAAAAAGGAACCTCTCTGGTAGGATGGGTAACCCAGGGGACATTTTCTTTTGTGTGGCGCGCAGCTTATGGGGCCAAATGCCAGCAGGCTTACCTCCACACTGTCTGTGTGTGTGTGTCCCCCTTTCCTTTGCACACAGTAATTAGGAGGATCTTAATGGAGAGGGGGTTTATTAGTGTCTGAGGGAAGCTTTAAACGTCACTTTAATTAAGGGGAATTCGGCAGACAGCTTGTGTGGCGATGTCACCCGTTTTATAAAATCCTTGTTTGGGCACAACAGGAAAATAGAAGTGGGTCTTTAAAAGGAAGGCGAAAAGGGCTTTCCAGAGGAAGGCCGTCTAGACCTGCGGTCAGAGACAGAATAGATAGTCTGACCCTGGCTGAGCATTAAGATGACAGTCATTATCTGCCAAGAAATTCCACATGTGTGCATGCAGGGAACAACAACCCCACTCAAGAGAGGGAGAGAGAATCAGCCCAACAAACCCACCCCTCTGAAACTGTTCCATTCAAAAGACAACCTGCACTTCAACATTTTGGGGGGGATTAATTTATTCTCAGCATATCCTATGGCCATTCATGCAGGATATAAAATCCTAGATTATTTCCTGCTTGGTTAACCCGCATCCGGCCGGTCCCTCTCACAAAGCCGTTCTAATGTTGCCATTAGTTATGCTCCTCTGGTGGCCAAAAGATTGATCCCAGAGGCTTGGGATCCAATAAAAGTATACATGAATGGTGGAGGGAGATAACACATTTCCCACAGATAGAGAGAGGGACCGATTGGAAAAAGATTGTTAATCACATGTGTGAAAATAACATAACATAAAAGGCTTTTCTCAGCCTTGTCCATTTTTCTTTATTAACGTGAAAAAAATGGGAAAGTATGATGTTCAGTATATTATTCATAATTCTGTGATTTTACATAAACACCAATATTAACCACTGATCACTTGAACTTTACATTTGATAGCAAAAAAGCCCATGCGATAAGTGCAAATTGTAAATTCTTGTATTATTTTTTCAATTATTTTAAATTGAATGTAGCAACACTCTGACTGAATAAGTATGGGGGGAAACAACAAAAAATACTTTGGAGCTCCTGGTTGTTCGTTATTCAAGACACCAATAAGAATATACATAATTCAGCTCAGTCCCCCCAAAAAAGGAAAATACAGTTCACAATGACCACAAAGACAACATGTATTCACTCATAAAAGCGTAGTGTTGTCACAGACATCATGGGGCTATAAACGTAGAGGCTTCCACAATAACTACAGCTGCTGGGAGCCTACAGAGGGGATCTGATAATGGGCCCGAGGGGAAACGACAACATGCACAGGGGCCGGGGATCGTCTGGGAGACAGATAAGACACAGGGACAGGTTATCAGCTAGTTTATGAGGTGTCACTCTGCTGAAACACTCACCTGTTCAACAGGGAATATCTAAGATTCACAAACAGACATCCTATTAATTCACCCATGCTGTTATGACTGAATTAAATGTGGGCAAAGTGTATTTTAAACCATGAATGCAGAACATTTAGCTTATATGGTATATAATTAGCTCTCTTGTGTTTTTTCTTCTTCTTTTTTTGCATATAAGGCATACTTTGTTTTTATGCCTTGATACTGCATATGATTATGAACAAAGCAAAACTGCAATTTTATTTGAGTTCAGACATATCATTGATGTAATTATGTAAGGACAGTACAGTCTACAACAGTATATTTCACTAATGGTAAGAGATATAGTAAGAATTTGTGACGATGGCACGAGAGTTTGAAGAGCCCTGTACACGACAGTACAGTATGACTGCCAGTGTACAGCATGAATACCAGACCTACACTCTAAACCCAATGCAGTTAAGTGACAGTCCGGACACAGGCAGTGCGTGAACTGAGAAAATGCCCCACATCTAACAGCGTCACGTATCCCCCTCT
This sequence comes from Acanthochaenus luetkenii, assembly GCA_900312575.1. Classification (NCBI taxonomy): domain Eukaryota; kingdom Metazoa; phylum Chordata; class Actinopteri; order Beryciformes; family Stephanoberycidae; genus Acanthochaenus; species Acanthochaenus luetkenii. Next base: position 17,362 of record OMOT01088848.1, on the reverse strand, counting down.
TGCAGCGGTGTGGTTCAAAACAAGAGGAAAAACAGGTGTTCAGAACTGACCCATGGGAGCCTTCGAAAATATGCCTGGCCAGAACTGACGTTTATTGTCTAAATGGTTCGCTTTTTGCTTGTTACTTCAAGATATATAGATGCATTGTCCAACGCTGGATGTTATTCAGCTGTCACAGTGTATCCACACCGATGCAGTCATTTCCCTGCGACTGTTAGCTGCAGGGAAATGACTAACAGTTATTTGGGGGTGCCTATAAATTGAAAAACATATACATGCATAATCAAATGACCACGTATTTCAAAATCGACTTCCCTTGTCTGGAGGCGATCCATGCAGTCTGCTACCATAATCCAACCCTTTATTATGGAATACCCTGGAGTGGGATAGTTGTATCAGTGTTCCCTGTTATGTTGTGACTGGACAATATTGTCGAGCGGTGAAAAGGAATTGGTTGACGGAGCTGTTTGACTAAGATAAATGGCAGCTGACCTGGAGATACATAGAGGTGACGTGCCTTGCGGCTCTACTGGACAGGTGCTCTCAAAACACTTCCTGTGTCGGTGGAGAATCACGGCGTCACCGTACCTTGGGCCATTCTGAAAGAAAGTCACTGCGCTTCAAAAATATATTTCAGGGACCAAGACAGTCACCTGTTATACTTGGCATACTCATTCACAGAATTAATCATTCCCATGGAACGTCGTAGTTTCCTGTGGGTGACACTGTATCTGTTTACAGCATTTAGTCTAAAGTTTACTTGTATTAAATAATATGGGCTGATCCATCCGCTCCACAAAACCACGTTGTATTCTTGCTGCACGCATTTTCCACATTAAAACCATTACAAGCAGCAAAAGACAATGGCAATTTCTCTTTTCCAGTGGCTTCTTTCCATATACTGTATGATAAAGATCACCACATCATGAATAATTAAATAAGGGTGTCTGGTTATCATATTAAGCAACTTGTCCATAAAGCAAAATGTACAGTGAATGTATGCTTACTGAAATGGTTCATTGCAGAATATTTTGGAAAAGTTACTTTGTCAGACCATTCACATTGCACACGTGCTACTTTGATTTTGCATTGTATAACACAGAGTTATATGATATGCCTCAATATGCAGACCACAATGCCTCTAAATCAGAGAGAAATGTTCCTTTCCCTAAAAAATTTTAAAAAAACACACACAAATGTAGACTGCTCGATTGCATGGGTGCGTTCTCGAGATATTTTATCATTATTCTTTCACCCACATAAATGATCAAAACAAATGACAATCTCTGTGCAAAGAAGAGACGGAGCCCACAAAAGGAAGCCTGACAGCCATTTCCACAACAGATGTTTTTACAGAGGGGTGTCTTCTCTCCGCTGAGCAGTCTCACACATGAGAGACCCCCAAAAGCTTCAGAGAAATGTCCAGAAAACCAACATGTAAATTTACAACTGCCACGTCTCAAACGGGTAGACTTACGCCAATTTTTATTTCTTTTATGTTTTCGGAACATAGAAGCAAAACGAGACATAGTTCTGGCACCGCCAAATATACACAACAGCACGGATGATTTAAAAAGGTGGCAGGATAGAATTAGAACTTCAATATATGAAAAAGAAAACAAGCAGCATCGTAATGTGTTATCATGAAAAGATAAGTCCCTATCGATCGAGGTTGTGGGCAACGGCTGTACTATTCACAGGAAGACAGAATATGTCAGAGGGGCAATATTTCATACATTTGGCCTGTTCACTCCATCACTGTGAGAGGGTGTTTTTCTGGGCTGTATATAATAACACGTGTGCTCTTTATTTCCCTCAGATCAATGGTAATGCGAGGGGGGCCACACAAGATGGATGCCATGGGCAGGTTAACCTATCGACTGCTGAACAGAGACACATAGACCACGACAGGGGAGGCCAACCCACTTACTGAGATGAACCTTAATACGTATCGAATCGCCCTACTTATTGTACCCATCTACTGTAGCTTTTTATGCCTAACAAAATTCTGCAAAACTGCAATGAAAGTATCAAACACCTTAAGTGAGTCACTTACATAGGCTTTATAAATATGTGTTCCTAAGGATGCTATGAAGTAACGCATTGACAAGAATCTTGGCAGGCATTTTCACAGAATTCAGCCAAAGATTGTGTACTAATTTGACTATAATGCTACTATTGGAGTGGTATTCACACTTTATACCCATTCAAGAATAAACAACTCTTATCTCAAATATATATTTTACTTGTTCAGTGGGATTTGGGACAAAATTCTACATTTTGGTGAGCTTGAGGGTCTGCGTATCCCGTCTGGCCCTGCACTCTCAATACCCTGTGGCTGGTCCGGGTGGTGGAAGGGGAGGGAGTGAGGGGCACCGGGCAGCCTGGTGACCACTTCCTGGAGACAGGACAGGAGGCAGACGGGAGGGCAGGCTAGCCCACACAGGTGGCCCGGATCTGGATCAGGTCAGCCTTGCCCTCAGACAACAAGCCAACTTCGACTCGTGCTCCAAGTCTCTTCAAGTCACTAACATGCAGCACTGCATAAGGGTAAAAATTAGTTTTAGATCGTAATGAGCTAAAAAAAAAGTAAACTATGGTAAACTTGTACAATTGTTAAAAAATCTAATATGATTGTAAAAGATTATGTGAATCAATCTCAAGTAAACATACACAGTAGTCACAACTTTAATTTAATCAACTTTAATTTAATTATTAATGTAATACTGTTTTTTAAACAAGAACGCCTTGAATCACATGGCGAGAGAGGTGAAATTATTACTTTAAAGTCTTAAACTTGATTAAAGCTGGTTTATGAATGTGAAGGAGACCTTATATTGTAAAAGTTTAAATTAATTAAACTGCACTGTGCATGATTTCACTCTATAAATGCACATTTTATAATGCTTTGGAACAGAAGTGTAAAGTATTTTGAATTTTAACAAATTCTCTCTACTGTGTTAAGACCAAATAATGTGCTGATTCCATGCTGCACAGGTAATTCAATTGAAACTATCTAATAATTTTATGCCATTCTATTATGGATGCAATACTACACATTCACTAAGAAAATATAATAAAATCTAAATATGAAGTCATTCTGGCTGAACTGCAAATTGAACATTAATAGAATAATTACAGAACTGTTCCGACAGACAGCTCTGAACATTATTGTCTAAAGTTGGGTAAAGGGTAATTAATTTGGCAGTAAATCATTCACACAGTGTTTGGTGACTCTGATGAGAATAGTGAAATTACTTCTTTCTTTTTTTTGCTCAGACGTGCCCCTGCCTACCCCCCAGTCCCCATTGTCTGTGTGAAAATGAAAATCTGTGCCACCGGTACAATATCCACATTATGTGCCCTGACTCGACATTGTTGCATGACATGCTTGATCGTACCCCAGCATATAGGAATGGAAATGTGTAAACATACCATTAGCACACATTCAGGTTTGTTTTCCACTTACAAGGCATATAACAAATTAATTTATAACTTTTTTTAACGGATTTGTGCAAGTCCATCGTATTCTGAATAAGAATACGTAATACACATTGGGATGACAAAGTGAATTAATTGATGGGAATGTTTCTCTGATCATAAGCATAAATTGTTGATTGAGAAAATTGTTCTTGTCCCTAAAAGCAGAAAAATACAATCACTTTCATATTAATTCTGATTTTGTCAATGTCTCTCTTAGGGATGCTAAAACAGTCTATTTTAAACTTGCATTGTGGATTTTTTTACATATAATTTATTCAATATATGCTAATATAATTTACATATCCTCTATTTTAAGCTCTGTCACACACATGCACATAGAATCAGTGATACTGAAGATGTGTTTTTTGCACAACATTATATCCTATAAATATTAATATTCAACCTTCATATGTTCAATAAATAAAATCTGTAATTACTTCTTTCTTATGCTTAATTTCAACATGGTTTAAATGACTGATATGAAAAGTGCATGACTGGCTGAGGATGCTCTTTCACACATGCACACTCACACACTCATATACCACCTGCTTAGCCACTGCAAGCACAAAAATGGAATGCTCATGCTCATAATGGCAAACCAGAAGAGCTGAAACTAAGCAAGACTAACCAGAAGTTCATAACTGTAGAATCTTCTACCCCAATTATACCCAGATACATGTATTTTCAGACAGAGGCAGCTGCTTTTCTGTGTTTATCCAAATTGTGTTGCTGTTTGCAAGAAATGTTATAGCAGTTGTGAAGTATCTGGTCAGCTTGAAGTTAAACTTACACTCACAACTTTGTGTTTCCAAGGTTGAGGTGGGTTACAGAACAAATAATAGGATCAATAAAAAGAAATAAATAATAAGATTAATTCATCGCAACACGCTATAGAAAATTGGATCTGCTCAGACAACTACAAATCACTTTGGTTGTTTTTTACTGGCAGGTCTAAAGAGCAAACCATCTCTCAGAAACCCCCTCAGGAAAGTGGATGAGATCCTGCTGTCACCAATAACTCAATGCTGCCACCTAGTGTTATGACGTTTTCTTATACTTTTTTAATAAATAAAATACATAAAATAACAAGGATTAAAGAGGAATGCCACTGAATTTCAGCTTTAATAAATGTTATTCATCTGTTAATATATACCACTGAATTTTGAGAAGATCAGGAATATGATTGTATACAGGATCCACGGTGACTTTGAGGGTATATTTTCTGGTTTGGGACCAGTTCTGACACTAATATGAATTTCACTTGGATGTAAAAGTTTAGACAAATGCTAAACAAGCCCACAGTCTCTCCATCCATCCATCCAACAGTTTGTGTTAACTCGCTTGACAACCCAAGGCCACATGGATGACAGGGAATTCTTAAATGGAGTAGAATTCCCCTTTAAGTGTGAACAGAACATTACGGCTTTTTGACGCTCCTAGGTGTGTGTGTGTGTGTGTGTATTATAAGGCTTGCAGACTCTTCTCAATGTCGAATGTGAACACAATGTGTAGAAAAGCAAGATGCACTCCTCTGCTGTAGATCTGACATGCTCTCCCCCCCTGGTGCCTCAGCCCCACCTCTCCAGCCCATGACCTCAGAGTTGAAACAGAGTTCAGCCAAGTTGAGAATTGTTCTTACTGGTTTTATCAGTGGCGTGTACCATATTTCCTGCATAGGCTTGATGAAATAATACAGCTGGCAAGAGATACTGCCAAGAGAGCGAGAGAACAATTGAATGGGCATAAATTATTTACAAGTACATAGCTGCTATAATGCCAACGCAGGCGGAGGTAACTGAGAGTAGGATCTAATGACATCATTGATGTTGCCTCAGATAACACCTTGATCATCAACTATGTATGGATCTGGCAGAAGATATGAGATAATGTCGGAGTGAGAGTAGACTATTTGCTAATCTAATGTAGGCATAGACTGACGTTCAGACCGAGTCACCCAAAGGTGTGTCGCAGGAAGTTTAGGAGAAATAGGTAACCAAACAGGTTGGTGGATTAGGCCTTTATTGACTAGCCTGAACACAATACTCGAAAATTGCCTATGGTTTCAATGGGTCATGCGGAAATACATTTTGAAATGTGATCTCCCAGACAAAAGCAACAATAGTAGTCAGAGATTAGAGTCACTAATAAAGATGTCTTTATTTTTTTATATTTTTTTAAAGTTGTGGTTTAGTTCTAATTCTGATTCTGTGTTCATGGAGCAGCGGGAGAATGCATGAGGGAATGGAATCACAAATTATACATACTGGTCCTTCCATTTCTTTACCCTTTGGACACCTGTGTTCATTTTGACTCACATCACCAGACTGCCCTGGGTCACAGTTTCCACACAGACATCCTCCCAAACAGAGGCTTTGGTTTTGTCGCCTGATAACATCACACATATTGCAATACGCTCAGTGCTAGCTTTGGACAAGAATTGTTCATTTTGATGTGGACTGGAGAGGGCAACCCAATGTATCAGGAATAAGGTGAATTCTATTTTGGGTGGATCTGCCCTTCAGTGAAACTGCTGAGGACAGAATGAGTGTGGGCTGCAATGAAAGGCTTATGGAAGAAGAAATTAATGTTAAAAAAATATAACGTTATATATATATTATTTTATTGTTTACATATATATATATATATATCATTACATGTTGTTGGCACATATAGCTGAACTGTATTATGAGATCAGGTAGGTTTTGTAATCAACTAACGTTATATAATAGCTTGAATTTGACCAACAACTTCATCAAAGGTACCAGACCTGCAGAGCACTATGTTGTTTACATTCAGAGGAAATGACGTGCCAATGTTTTGAACCGTGCGGGCTAACAAGCGACGTGAAGAAAGCCTAACGTTATATCTAACGTTAGCCTTCCCCCTAATACATTTTGGGGGAAACATTAAGCTTCATGTCCCCATAATTTACCGTTACAGTAAGTTTTACTCAATTAAGGCCACTACGATATAAAGTAACGTTATCTTATTGAGACAGTTAGTTAGTTACATGGTAACTAGCTAGCAATTGTCAGCCAACATGAACCAATTTAGCTAGTCAGCTAACAAGCTAACTAACGTAATGCTGTTTCTGTTGATTAGATAGTATAACGATGGATGTTGACCTAGTCGCCGAATGAATGGCCGATGTTGGTACGAAAGTCAATCAAAATATATAATTGAGGTTAGTTTATTGTATGAGCTGGGTGACCGCACACTATTCTCCCGCTAGCCTGCAGCTAACGATTTAGCCGATGCTAGCCCTGGCTGTGGCGTTTAGTAACAAGGGCTAATTCACGGTTAGCATACCTGCTAACGTTAGCCATGTTTTGTTTCTCCCTCTTACATTAGCTTGAAGCGAATAACGTTCTTTGACGGTATTAGATGTGTTAGGCTACTTGTTTTGTTTGGAGAAGACTTAGCTAATGACAGTTAATGTAGCCATATAGCTCAGTAGTCGGTTGTAGGTTAGTCACTAAACTGCCGTGGCACTATGAGCTACTGCAGTGCCAGCAAGCTCTCGTAAGAAAAGCTTTTGTAACATTTTCATAAGAGTCAACCTACTGACCAGCAGCATTGCCATATTTGGTCCATGGCTGACAGCTGGTTATTTGAGGTGTGTGAAGTCACTGCTAACTTAAGATAACCGCTGTGACCATCCGCTGTACCCCCAACTACAGCATTTTGACTCCGTGAATGTGTCCTCATCTGCAGTCAGGAGAACGCTATGGACCTCCACAGAATTATCCACGGTGCACTGCAGGAGTTCATTCAGACGTTCATCCCTGACGCAGATCTCAGGTAAAACTCACTGCATGGACTGCGCCACGCCCCAAGCGTGTGGAATTACTACAAATCTGAATGATTATTGAAGCAAGTGTTATGGCATGCAGGGTTGCCATCCCAAAGAATGTTGCCAAATAGCTTCAATTATATATTTATTTATTTATTTTTGATGAAAGATTTTAAATGCATTACATGTCACCTGTGACTAGCTCGCTTGATGGCGTTCACAGTAACTCATCTCTCACCGTTCTATGCAGCACATTGGATGACGTTCTCCTTTCCTATATCACTGGAGTCTTGGAGGACCTTGGCTCCCAGGAGAGTGTGGAGGAGAACTTTGATGTGGAGGACTTTGCTGAAATGCTAGAGGCCTACATACCCGGCTTTGCTGAAATCGACGGGTAAAGAGATAACCGTGCTTTCTCTATACGCTGTGTGTCAGTGGGTCTCGCCTGGCCCTTTCTGTGTGGAGTTTGCATGTTCTCCCCGTGTTCACGTGGGTTTCCTCCGGCAGTCCAAAGACATGCAAGTAGATGTGTTTGTGTGTAGTATATGATGTGACGTACTATGTATATGATGCATGCAATGTAAAGCCCTTTGAGACATGCTTGTATAAAAGGGCTATATGAATAAAACATCATTGATTGATTGATTAATGAGGTCAGACCACGCGTTGCGTTGGCATTTGTCTGTTATTCTCATTTGAGTGTTTCTCATTTTGCAGTGTCAAAGTCTGCGAAATGATGTTCAGCTTGGCTTCAAAACTAGCCACAGCTCGGAGCTCAGGTAACACTATCATAATGTCTGTAATAGCGGTATCAAATATATGTGTTGTGTGTAGTGTGGTGCATGGTGTGATGGGCGGCAGTAGCTCAGGAGGTTGAGTTCCCACCCCGCAACTGCAAGGTCGGCGGTTCGAGTCCAGCTCCTCCCGGGGGAAAAAAAAAAAATCTGTCGTAGTGTCCTTGAGCAAGACACCTAACCCCAAATTGCTCCCGTTGAGCAGGTTGGTACCTTGCATGGCTGCCTCCGCCAACGGTATGACATGTAAGTCTCCTAAAATGCTGTAATGTAATGTATGTAAGTCGCTTTGGATAAAAGCGTCTCCTAAATGCTGTAATGTAATGGTATCATCCCGGTATTAGGGCTTTATCTAATTGAAGATTCTTATTCTTTGAACTTGTTCATTTTAGCTGGAGAACATAGCCTAATATATCTGCTAGAGTTTATTTATGTTACTTTGTATGTTTGCTGTTTAGTTGACACAGAAAAAAGTGTGCCTAAGGCCAGGACAGATGAGACTTCATTGAAACTCACAGCCCTGTCTACTGGACCTCCACCTGGGAGAGAGACGCACTGCCTTAATACACAGACAGAGGGCGCCACTGCCAAGGTAATAACTTCAGCACGTATCAGCAAATCTATATTTTTTTATTATGCATTAGAATCTTTAATATTACATAATTTCACATACGTCTATTGAGGAACTCCATGTGGCCGATTTTCTTGATATTATTCATGTTGATTTGAACACGAAGCAATACAAATATGATATTTGTCCAGGCAGCTGTGTCTGAGTGGGAGGCCCAAGAACAGCATCTGCTGGAGATGTTTCCCAAGTGTGGTCTGTCAGAGGCCCGCAGCGCCCTGTCTATTGCCAAGGGAGACATGGAGGAAGCCGTGCGCCTTATCATAGAAGGGGATGTCCAGCTCAACCCCACTCCCCTTAATGTGAGTCTGAGTCACCCTGTTCATGTTAGCAATCTGATCTGGTGGTGTGTTTCTGGCAAATTGCCAACAACCAGTCTATCCTGTTGCCTCAGGTAAACCATGGGAAGGGTATGTCCCCACTGGCAGACCATAAACTGAAAGAGAGCATCCTTGAGAAGTAAGCCCAAGATTGTTCATATCCCTTGGTAAGAGGAAATGGCTTCACTGCTTTGTTGCAATGTCCATTTATATGACTATGATTTATTTCCCCAGGTACATGCTAGTAGACAGGGAAGATGATAAGAAAACACACCGACCTGTCGCCCCCAAAGATGTAAGTCCCTGTTTATACCTCGTCTTCGGAATTTCTCTTATCAAATCTGTTTCATACAATAAAATGTGTGCATTCTGTTGTGAATTCTACAGGCTCCAAAGAAGCTAGTTCGGTACCACAGTAATCAGGTGGTAACCACAAAGGGGGAGCGATATCAGCTTGTGAAGAAAGAGGAGACTGATGACATGAAAAAGACATACGTCAGCCTCAAGCCCGCACGAAAATACAGATTCCATTGATGATTAGCACAATACTATAAGAGCAGCTATTGACATTATTATTTTGTATTTATTCATTTGGTTTGGCCTGAATTTGTCAGATATTCCCCAAGCAAAGGAAGATAATATATCAGTGGCTTATTTGACAAATATTTTACCATTCTCTTCCTTTTTGTATTTTTGTGTGGTATTTTGGTGGAGATGTCGTGGCTTATGTTCTTGTTTGTGGAACAACCATATATTATTACTCTTAGCCTGTCTACTTTTGCCATCTCAGCAGGTCTGACATTGCACTGACATACTTTCTTTGCTCGAGGTTTCCATTTGTTTGTATTTTCTTAAACTTACGATATGGTATAATAATTATAACGCAGATGCGTAAAGGTATTTTCATTGCTGTAAATAGCTACACTTTCTTTATAGTGGTGCTGTAGACTTTCATCTGAACATTAGAACTCCTTTTAATTGAAGCTGTTTCTCATTCAAAATTATGTTTTTTCATCATACAGAAATAGATTATTGACATGATAATTTGAGTGGAGGACTAAGGTTGTCGAAGTGCTGCTTGAGGACTTAATTTTAAAGGTATTTAAAGTCAAATAAGTATAATAAAATAGCATTCACTTTATTTTTGATATAGATGTTTAGATTTGCAACGTTTCAAATTGTCCAAGGATTTATTGTGAAGTGTTTTTATGCACTCAGGGTCTGTTTACATAAAGTTACTAAAATTGTCCTCTTTTAGTTACTTTCATCATCTATGTTCTCAGTGAATTTGCTTTGCCTATGATTGTTGTGAACATTTTAATAATGATTTGATTATGTTTTAATTGTTAGGATAAATTGGTTGTTAATAAGTAAAAAAAAAAAAACGTTTAACAAAGTTATACTGCTGATTTTTGTGTTGTCCAATGCATCCATTAAACTATAGGCAATTGTTTTTGGTTGGTGGTATAAAGCAGAGAATTAGATTAGTGTAGGTGTAACACAAGTGTTGAAAATATATGTTGTTGCTGATATTCTTGTCATTATCGGTATCAATGTTGCCTTTAATTACTGTAAGTAATGTGATGGTCTTACTGTAAAGCAACTAATGAGGTTTGACGCCCTAGACCTCGCTTTGAGAAAAATTGTTGCCCCACAATTTCATTAAATGCTAATTTTTGTAGATTATTTGTATCTTATTCTTTGATTTATTCACCCATGTTTACTAATTCAAAAGCATTAAGTTAAAACATTTTATGTCAAAGCTACATGCATAAGAAATTATCAACATTTTCAGCAGTGCAGCAGAACTGCAAACAAATTCAAACTTTAATCAGACGAACTAAGAGCACATTTTGTTCAAAACAAGAAACAGGCATTCATCAATGATACTATGCTCAGGTTTTTATGAGCTGTTTTTACCATTTAAAGCTGTTTAATGCCAGAGTAAAACAAAAAATGTAATCTTGACATAAAAAGCAATGTTCTTGCAGCATTTAGTGCCATGCCAGTGTTGAGCAAGGCACATACAGTACAGTAAACGGGGTAACCTAAGAACAGAAGAGGAAAATCAAACCTCTGACTTACATCAGGTAATGGTAAGGAGTCTTTACAGAGGAAATGGCATGTTCCATCACTTTGTACATTAGAACAAATAGACATGCACATTAGATACACAACAATTCAAAGACCTCAAAAATTGAATCCTAAAAATGTGACTGAATATACAGGTGTTGAAAACTTGCCCTGAAGATGTACGTACTGGTATATGAAACATGGGAATAATCTTTTCTTTATAGTTCGCCACATATTCACTGATTCATCCAGTGTCACAGAGCAACCAGCTTTCTAAACATTGAAATACCCATTTAATGGTTGGTAAACAGACGGTTTGGCACATACAGCATAATATACTGTATGTAATTATTATACCCCCTTTGTTGTTTAATGTGCTATTGTACATTTTTCAAATAAACTTCAAAAGAGCACTCAAAAATTGCACAATGACCTTCTTTCAAGTTGCTCTCACATTTAGATCTTCAGAATATGGCTGCATGAAACTATACATAAATGCATTTCTGAGGTTTGTTAACCTGTAATCATAAGCGCAAACACAGCTGGAATTTGATTTTTGTACACATTGCAGCACCATTTTTTGCTCAAACCTTGCTGCATTTAGTATAACATAGTGAATGTTTGTATTTTAGCAGTGTAGTCCATGGACCTGATGACGATAAATGAAGCTTGACGTGCAACTGCAAACTGGACCACTGTAGAGGGCACACTATGTTACTCTGTAGTGGTAGATACACAAGCTGCATTCCAGCCGGTGGATCATTCAGAGCTATCAACATTTCAGCATTAATTATATCACTTTTATCCCTTTTTTAAAAGTTGTCACTAGCTGGCATATGGCACGGATATCAAACAAAACATCACCAGTAATTACTCTGAGAAATCTCCCCAAACAGTGGGTTCTTTTTTGATCTTCAAATGACCTGTATTTGCAACTAAAATTGCAACGTGTAACACATTTTAAGTGCACCCTCGATTCTCGCTGGTATGTAGAAAAGCACATACAAGACGGTTCTTGGAATATAAACAGCGTAAACAAAACATGAAGCAATCACTCAACTAAAACCAATTAGCTGCAAGCAATCATATTCCTTGAACTGAATATATGAGCCCCTTTTTTAAAATCCCACCCACACAGATTACTGATTGCATCTTTTCTTTCTGTTTGATCATATTTCATACTGTGCAAATAACTTCCTCAGCACTGTTGCTGATCAATCCCCAAAACCACATAATTAGTAGGCCAACAGGGAACTCGGCTTACACACAGACAGATGAATTCATATTTTAAACCAGGTATGAACCAAGTCAGTTTTAAATTTGTTTTCAGGTTAAAGGTGGAGAACACGCTATATATTTGAGGCGGTGTAGAAAGGGTTCCACATCCAGTAATCAAGCCATAACTGTGTTATTATATTGTGATAAGAACTGTTTTCTAATTCTCTGATTCGTACATATACCAACCCTGGACACGGCCATTAGTGGTCAAAGTGCTGAGGTAAAGGTTACCCCAAAAGGTACTCATCTAGGACCACTCGTGCCGATTGCGTGGGCAAATACACCCGACCAAGCATCAGCGGTCATGGAAGCTTAACTACGTCCCGCTGACGTGCTTGGAACTGCAAATCTTTTGATTACAATGATGTTGAGAAAACACAGATTCACATAAATGTATCTAGACTTTACTGAAGATAAGCTAAATACATTCTAAAAAAACAAACACTTGTTGAAGCAGAGCCAATTTCCATGAGTTCCTAGTAAAATATTTGTCCTGTAATCGTTGGATTTGCAATGAAAACAGCGCTCAGAGACGATCGAGTGGTTTCAATGTCTTTCAAGGTGGTCGCTTATTCCTGCATGCGCACCAGTTTCACTTTCACGCAAACAGATTTTCAGCAGCAGTCCGGTTAACATTTTTAACAGAAATCCTGGCCATATCGCCCCTTGATCATCACGTTCAGTAAGGGTCCAACCTACAGAAAAACAGAGGGATTATTAGTTAGAATAAGCTATTTCATATCGTCTCAAGATTCAAAATACATCCGAAAGCAATAAAAATACAACTACATTTTGCATTCTTTCACTCAGTGTCCTTTGATATTGGCTTCATATATCCCTTTCCTTTGTAATAAATCAGTTAAGCCATAAATATTCCCAGTAATTGGGTTGCTGGGAGGGTCAGCATGCCACTGGGATTTCATGCATGCTCCATTCCCAACAGATGACCCAAATGTGGAGCTGCCTTGGAATCCGATTTGATGTTCTAGAAACTGAAGTGGCAGCGAGACGTTCAAGTTCCACTTCCGCAATGATGACTGGAAATATTCTGTATCATACTGTATATGTTAGCCAAGTGAATAAAGATATAAAAGCAAGTGTTTTTACTTCATTTGGGTCTCCCAGTGCTTCTCCCAGCATCTTCTCAATGTTTCTCATGATGGCCACCTTCTGATGAGCTCGCAGAGGGTACTCTATCCTCTTGGGCGTCGGGGCGCCCTGAACAGATGAGCAGAAACACATGTGAACTCAATGGCAAAGACAGGACAAATACAAAAGAGGCTCTAGTGAATTTAAGGTGCATACTTTGTACCAGAAGTTTACAGTGATCGTCACTCCACCGTTCAACAGTGACTCAATGTGATGCCACCTGAAGAAAATAAATACAAATAACTCAATTAATCCAATTTAACAAGTCCTGGCTGACTATCAAAGAGCATGTTCCTGCAGGTTCTGTTCTGCCACCAGACAAAACTGCCAAACACTTTATGTCGACATCATACATGGCGGTACGAGACTGTAAGACAATAAGCTGTAGTAAGTGAAAGTACGAGTGCGATGAGGAGAGCATAGGTAAGCTCAGGCAGCCATTGTGGGGGAGAGAGGGGCAGCATGGCAGGCAGGCAGCAGTAAGAAGTGGTTTGGCATCATTTCTCTACGGTGGTATTTCCATGACGATCGTTTCCATGACGCGAGAATAAATGAGAACGCGAGCAAGAGGACTGCCCACAAAAGGAAATGGCACCATGTGTGCGCAGGCCTTTGTGAGTAATATTGCAGCTTACGAGCAGAAATCATACACTTGAGCACACACACAACCTGAAGGAGGAGACAATTACTCTGTCTGCTCTCCGAGCCTTTTTCTGCACTCAAGTTTCATTTGGTTTTGACAGTTGGGGGCCACTGTGTCCATACATGTCATTGGCTACCGCCCTTGTACAAAACCGTGTCGCAAAACTGCTCACAAATGATGCCATTTCCTTGCGCGGGCAGTGCTCTTGCCTGCGCGCAGGTTCTCACTTATTCTCTCGGGTTTTGTTATGGAAGTGCCACCATATTTCTCCCTCCACTGCCTGAGGGAGCAAGAGGGAGTCTGCGACATGGGAGAGAAAACCATCACACACAGCCAGCCCAGTTCACCAACAAACAAGCCGTGCAGTGAAGCATAGTGGGATACAGCAGACAGTGGATTGGCTCTGGCTAGAGGGCAGCGTTTTGGAGCATGATCGTCGGGACCATAAACTACAAGCATGGGGTTTTACACCTTCGCCATTGCACCAATACCAAGCGGTCACACTGCCAATTCATGCTCCAATAGAAAAGCTTCATTCTTAAATAGGTATGACTGCAGTATTCCGTTACTTTTGACAGAGCAGATGTCTACTGAGTCTGGGCCAATCAATCAGGCACAGTAAACACTCAATAACAGAAAATGGATGAATAATTTTCTAACTCGAGAAGGTTTATCAGATTAATCAAAGAATCTCACGTGCAGACAACATGGAAATGCTTCACTTGACAAGGCATCCAAGACATTGGCTGAGGGATAATCACCTGATTTAGTGGTGGAGCTGATTTGTATGAAAATGTCTATATCAATAGCTAATGGTTGTACGTAACATAACATTTTCATGCTTCCACAGACACTGGATCTAGACAGGCCATACAAAAACACTTCTTACCAATACATGGGGATGTAGAGCACATCTCCTGGGCCCACAACAGCCTCATAGCCGACTACATTTTTGAAATTGGGAAACCTCTCATAGTCAGGGTGATCAAAATCAACCTATAAATGAAAAATATTATATTACAAAATATGAACATAACTCAGTCATTGTCTTGGTTAAAAGATACAATAAATGTCACTTCTTCCTAACTTCTTCCACATTCACAACTTAGGTCCTTATTTCAAGCAATTTTACCACATTAATATTTGTTTGATATATTTATTTATTTATTGCTATGTTTGTGTTTTTCCTGTAATGTCTTTGATTGGATTATCTCCTTCTTAGAGACTTGGTTTGAGTGTCTCTCCCACTATAAGTAAAGGTCACTGAAGTGAATTGAATTACAACAATTAAGCTACGAGACAAATAAAGCAAATAAGTAGATTTTTGCATGTCTATGGCTTACTTGGCTCTGTCTGTCGCAAGGGTGATGCACAGGGTATGAATAGAGACACTCAAATTGGTCTGGAGGGAAGAGGAGGCATCGCTTGTGGCCTTTGATCTGCGCAAAGAAGTTTTGCTGCTCGTCGTAATGTGCTGGCGTCACGTTGCCTATGGTGAAAGTGGGTTAATAGAAAATGTGAATGTGGATGTGAAAAACCTTGTATCTCCAAAATGCCAAACTTCTCGGGAACTGGTGAAAACAGCCTGACTTTCACCCCATGTGTATTTACCCCATGGGGTTTGAAAAGGGTGGTAGAGTTTTCTCAACCCAAAGAGGAGCATGTCAACCAGACAATCACCAAGCTTGGAGTTACGAGGTTTTCAATCTGACAACAGCGATCGGCATCTAAGATCAGTGACGAGGTAAATCACCGAGACTCATATCATATCAAACTATGAAGACATTCATAATTCAGTGGATAACAACCGCCCACAGATCCCTTACCCTCCATGCCTATGAGCAGCAGGTTGGACGTCAGCTGTCCCCAGTTTCTCTTGGCTTGTTGCTTGTTGATCCAGTTCCAGTTGAAACCTAGGAAGTCAACGACAATCTTCCTCCCCACAGTGTCATTCAGGGTCTGCTGCAGGTATACCCTAGAACAGCAGGGAAGAGACCCGCAACGCAATGAAGTTGATCTTCAAAAGCGCTATAAATGTGTCTGCGGGATATGCGAGTTTGTTATGCGGCAGGCCACATCTTTTTTTAAACAGTACTGCACAGTGTAAAGCCGTATAGATAAAAGCCACTGTAAGTGTCACTAAGTTATCCGAGTGTGTGTGGCCGGGCCGAGTCGGGTCACAGTGCTAGTCTGTTCCCCAGATGCTCCTGTGTGTGATTCCCTCCAGTTCCCCGCGCTGCAGAAAACACCCTCCACTGTCAAGCACACCTGCAACACAAACACTTAGGCCTAAATCCCGTCTTGTCCCTGACATTTGGGTTACATGCCTGTTTGTGGTTCAAGGAGAGACTTTGTTTTGATTGAGCATCAGACCAAGTGAGGTTCATAAAGTCTAACTTGCGTCACATTTCTGTTTGAATATAGCAGAACAGAAATCCCCTTGACGAATATACCATACCTCTCTTCTCCTCCCGTTTCCTCTGTTTTATGCATTTCATCCACAAATTCGGAGAATTTCATTTCCATTCGTCGCGATTTGGGCACAAAGTTCTCGAAGTTGGCCATCTTTTTCTCGTCATAGTAGAGGAATTTGTGGTTTTCTGCGATGTAAACAGAGAAATCTCCGCCCCCAATGTTCTCCTGAAGGTATCCAATGTCCCATTTGAGAGCCGGATACACAAGGTTTGTGTCTGTTAGAACCACCGGTTCCTGTAAACAGATAAAGGGCATTTGAATCTAATACAAATGGATACTCTTTATAATTAACCCCCCACACACACAATTACGACATATCTATTCAAAAGAAAAATCCCTATGATATTGCTAAAGGGACTTAGTGTGTCTGAGGTGCTCATTAGCGAGTTTATGGTGTCCTTATTGTACTTCATGGTATTTTTTTTATCTCCTATGGTATTACTATAAGATTTATTATTGTGTTGTTTTTTACTATATAGTTGCATAATATTGAATAGTTTTGCTGTGACATTTCCGCAGCATCCCTCTAATATTATATTATAGTTATTTTTCGAATGAGTGATACAGCTCAAAAACCGATACGCGATATGTCCTATTTATCTCATTGATTGTGATCGTGTCTTTTTACCCACACGACATATATAACCCCATTTTATGTATGTTCTGTCAAAATAACAGACACACTGACGACACACACACCGACGACACACACACTGACGACACACC
>OMOT01088844.1:0-14926 GCA_900312575.1 Acanthochaenus luetkenii | reverse complement strand
CATTGTCAGCTGCGGAGGACAATTAGGAGGAATACAGATACCTGGTAGAGAGCTTCGTAGGATGGTGCGACAACAGCCACCTCCAGCTCAACACTGGGAAGACCAAGGAGCTGGTGGTGGACTTTCGAAGGAGCAGGAAGCCCCCAACCCCTGTCACCATCCAGGGGGTGGAGGTAGAGATGGTGCACTTGT
This sequence comes from Acanthochaenus luetkenii, assembly GCA_900312575.1. NCBI lineage: Eukaryota > Metazoa > Chordata > Actinopteri > Beryciformes > Stephanoberycidae > Acanthochaenus > Acanthochaenus luetkenii. The sequence goes on along the minus strand of OMOT01088844.1, from coordinate 14,734 downwards.
ATAGGGTCCTAGGAGTGCAGATCAACAATAAACTGGACTGATCTGTGTAATGGAATATCATATAATTATTCTCTTCTGCATTGTTATGAGAACGTATCTTTCACTTTATGAGAACTGCTGAAAGTGTAGACCCCAGAGAAGACCTGTGACTGGTAGTCACGATAAGCACAGGGATCAAGGTGCCTTGACTTTCTAGACAGGTGCAGAGAGATAATATAACAATGTGTCATTTCACATGATGAGACTGTAACCCCCCTCCTTGAGCTGCATTATATCTGCTATTGAAATTGTTGTTCAAGGAGACATTTCAGCCATCTCTGCAAAGTGAGAGGTTGTGGTCTCCATGCTTGCAAGCATAATAAACTAGACTAGACAAGAGTGATTGTGTCCTCAAACTTTATTGATTCATCTTACTAGTTGTTACTAGACAAATTTAGAAGCGTGCAGCAGAGAATATCCACGACAGTTGGACAACACTGAGGCCCGCTACTGGAAATGACAGAGCAGGCTGTTCTTCCTGAGGAGGCTCAGGTCCTTCAATGCGTTGTGGCAGATGGAGGGAGTTTAGGAGGGGAGAGGTAAAGAAGGGGTGGTACGTGCCATTTCCTGCATGGACACTAAGGCCCATATATGGACGTCTGCCCCACTCAGCGGCAGATAGGACACAGCTGAGGCGATTAGGGTGAGCAGACAGGGCCGATACTGCCTTAAGAGTGCATGACCAACTGGACAGAGGACCCTGCTGTGTGCTACATCCTTGCCTATCTGAGAACCCTCTTTGTGATCGACTACAGCCCGTCTGACAACCCTTCTCCTGCCTTGTTTGTACGAAAGCGTGGATTGTGTACCGACCCCTGGACTGAACTATGACTACCCCATAAGTGACATTGCCTGTAAGAGACTAACCCATTTTCTCCCAGAACCAGTGAATAAAACTCTGTAATTCCGTGTGTGGACAGTCCTGTTATCTCCGGTCACGTGGACACTCATCTCACCCCTGAGTGTGCCACAGCATGTAACAGTCTGTCTGTAGTAGCCAGTGCAATCTTCTTCGCCTCCCACATTGCAGGACGGAGCGTCTTAGGCGTTCCTTTGTGCTCGCAGCCATCGGACTCTTCGGTCAACACGACCAGCGACCCCTGCGCCAGTCAGCTGTGACCATCCCACCCCTCTACCTTTTTGTATAATTTATTATTTATACTATCCTCTATTACCTGTACTTACTTATGACCTGTATTTTATTATCAATCCCTATTTCTGGCATTGTTCTGCCAATTGCTTCTATGACACCTGAATTTCCCCTAGGGGATCAATAAAGTGCAATCTATCTAAGTAATCAATCAAACTGCATCATATACATCATATCAGAGGTGGACGACACATTTTTAATAAAATGATAATAACTACATAAAACTGAAAACTGAAAAGCACATTAAAAGGGTAATTGCTCGCCGTGCGCTTCTGCACATCAGCTACTTTTCACTGGCAGACTTCAAAAACAGACGTCTTCATTCATAGCTTTCACTGCTTGCTCTTTAGTTTGTGGTTTTTGGTCAGTGGCTACAGTACGTGCCATTCAGTAGAGCTTCCTATGGTGCTGAGCAGTGGAGCTGAGCAGTTGGCTTTACAACCAGGTGCTATGCTGTTAGAGGAGGTGCTTGGTGATGTGAACAAACTGAGATTTACTCTCGGACTGTCCTGCCTCTGAATCGCTGAATTTATGTCCACATAAGCAGCCTTCTTCTCCCTGGGCGTTCTGGGTACCTGATTAAACACACACACAAATAAAGCGAGAGAGCCAGAAGCCACAAAGAAAGGAAACAATGAATAGGTGTTGCGTGGCAGCAAACAAGCCTGAGTAAGGAATGGAGGAATGGAGCTAGAAAGAAAGAAGGTGGATAGGCATAGCAGTGTAGATGGAGCAGACAGAGAGGGAAGTCAATGCACAAGAACAATAACATAGTTTCATTAAGGCGGCTGCCTTAAGCTGAGCCAAACAATCTGCCATAAAAATGGCCTGGCGTGGGTCTCATCTCTCTTCCACTAAACTCCCTCCAATACAAATGAGCCTGGGAGGCTGAACAGGAGAGAAACAACACTATGGGAGACGCTTGAAGACATCAGACAGACACACAGACACACAGCCACACACACATTAGCCAGCACAGCATTCCTTCCTGAACTCACTTGAGGGCTATGTAATAGTTATAATAAATAATTATAGTGCCGATGGTGGCAGCTCAAGTGCAGCGGCGCAGTAAGAAAGTGGCAACAATAAATTAACCTGGGATGCCAATGCATAGCAGAGGGGAATACACTTTATACATTGTGGCAGACTGAGGGAGTTTAGGAGAGGGGAGGTAAAAGAGGGGCAGTATGTGCCCTTCCCGGTGTGGACACTGAGGCCCATGTACAGACGTCGGCCCCAATCAGCGATAGATGGGAGGCACCTGAGGCAATTAGAGGGAACAGGCAGGGCCAATCAGAGTACGGTGCGGCAGAGTTTAAAAGGGGAAAGAAAGCCGAGGAAAGCGTGCAACCCATGGGGAAAGTAGGAAGAAGTAAGAGAGAGCGAGAAATGAGACTGCCGATAAAGTGACTGTGTGTGTTAGAGCCCTATTTGATAACGACCCATTTCCGTCTGAGAACCCTTCTCCTGCCTGGACCCCCGGACTGTACGAGAACCTTCCCCGTGTACCGACCCCTGGACTGGACAAGGACAAACCTTTAAGTGACATTGCCCATAACGAACTAACCCATTTTCTCCCAGAGACAGTGAATAAAGTACTGTGCTCAGTTACTCAGTGTGTGGACAGTCTTTCTGTTGTCTCCGGTCACTTGGACACTCATTCCACCCCCGAGTGTGCCACAACAGTTAAGATTGCTATTGGTGTGTGTGTGTGTGTGCGTGTGTGTGTGTGTGTGTGGGGGGGAGAAACAGTTTGAGTTTTAGGCTGAGTGAAAACATTTTGGCTGATCCTCACTTCATCTAGGGGCTAGTTTATGATTAGGATTTGGGTTTAGGGTTATGATTAGAATTAGGATTAGGGTAAAGGGTAAATTATACTTCTTCGTCGAAGCTACGCCGTACCTATGACCCACCATGGGCCCTGAACACATTAGATAAAATCTAATTGAAAGTAATAATCTTTGTGAAATATTTAAAATGTGATCTCTTTCTTTGAGTTTCTGTAGGTGGCGCTATTTTCTGGCTATCACTGCACATGCTAACTACCCAGTTCATCTATTTATTCCAATTAAATTCCAATGGGCAGATACCCAGTGAAGGTGAGAAATCCATATTTTTGTTCAACAACTGAACAAAGGAAACATGTCCGGTGAAAGTAAATCTAAAAAGGTGTTCACAGGACTAGAAGGCATGAGTGACGCTTCCTCGCTAGCAAGACAATTACTGTCTGTCACCTGTATGTCAGTCAGTGTGTCTGCCTGACAGTGAGTGCTTTTCTTGCCGCTAAACACAGTCTTCTAGCTCTGAGTCTACAAGCATTAATCTGTCAGCAGATCTAGAAAGGGCTGTGGGTGAATGTAGTTGTCTGATATCTGGTAGGTTTGCCTGTTTCTGTATAACACAATAGACCCTTACCTTTCCATTTTTCTATGTGCTGCTTTAAATGTACATTCAGTGTGCCTAATATTAGGAACAACTTGATAATATTGAGCTGTATCTCATTTTAAATGTTCCAGGTCTCAAGGTTTGTGTCAAGGCCTCACTCTACATTCAGACCAATCACAAAAAAAACAATTTGTGCTGGTGTGAATGCATGCAAAATCAGTGGAAGGAGACGAATGGAGTCGCTCTAGACTTGAGTGAAAAATGTGCCTGGCACAGTAAAGCAAAAGCAAACAAGCTTCAAGGAGGACTCTGTGAATGTCTCCAACCACCTACACTTTGGCCATTGGGTATTTGTGACCAATAACACTGACCAATGACATCTGACCAAAAAGTTTATAAAAGCTAGATTCCTCAAAGAAGACACTGGTGGTTCTGCTACCAAACCTGGATCAAAAGGATTCAAATGCAGCATATACACTGTCTCATCAAGAAAGTTGTCAACCAAAACCACTAATCATAATGGACTATAGAACGATGTAAACCAAAACCACTAATCATAATGGGACTATGGAAAAATGTAAACCAAATCCAATAATCATAATGGGACTATAGAAAGACGTCAACCTAAATCACTAATCATAATGGGACTATAGAAAGATGTAAACCAAAACCACTAATCATAATGGGACCATAGAAAGATGTCAACCAAATCCAACAATCATAATGAGACGCTAGAAAGATGTCAACCAAAACTATTAATCATAATTACTGGTTTGTCATCCTGCTGCTTTGTTGTATCAAGTGGTAGCTGCGTGTCTCATCTGGTCTTTCTTTCTTGCGTGTCGTCACAACGGTCTTGCTGCTTATTGTTCAAGTCAAGCCATCAAACTCACGTGAGTAAATGAAGGCGTCCCGTGTCCGTCTCCAACCCCTCATAACTGAAGTGGATTTAATTGGTGAAATCAATATGGGATCATAGATGGAAATCCCGGGGGGGATTATTTGTAACTATGTAATTTAAATAATATTAATGATACGCAATGAAAGCACTTGTGCTGATTATAGACACATAAAAGCGTGTTGTTTCAAAAGTTGCCTCACAATGGTTTGATCTACTGCCTCCCCCCCCCCATGATGCAGGTACAGTGTGTGTGTGGGGGAATCTGTCTCTTTACTTCTACCACTCAATACAATAAAACACAGACTGGTGACAATTACATGTCACCAGTCTTCATTTTCGCTGTGTTGAATTACAGGTCACTCTTTATGTTCACTTGTGGTTAGCTGACATTTGCTAGCTGGCTACAGTAACATCAACCAGTGTTTGCAGCTGTTTTAATTTGAGTCAATGAGAGAAGTTAGCAATGCAATGTAGTGTTCATTTTCATTTGTGTGAACTGAACTTTGAGCTAGCTCTTGTGAAGTGTGAACTTGCACAACACTGGTTCCTTAACTGGAGTGTTCGTGTCTACCGTCTGAAAGACACTCAATGCACGTAGCTAACCTCAGGTTAATCCAGTCAATCGCACCGTAGCAATTTTGTTTTATGTTGGCAGGGTTCACACACACAATAGCTGAATTTGCAGAGCTAGCGATATTTTCAACCCAGTATGGGATCATACCTGTCATCAAGATTCACCTGCTCAGTCTGTTGAACTGAAAGAGTGGGTTGTAATAATTGTCAGTATGCTAAGTGTCTTTCCTCATTTCTAGTACCAGTCCATGTAGTTGTTCCTCTGCTCTGCTCCACTGGTTCAGGCCTGAGGGTTGGCTGCGTGTTGACAGGCCCAGCATGGGTCCTGCTCAGATACTCTCCCACAGCACTGGAGATGCCTCACTAAAGTCCAAAGATGCTCGCTCCATGTCGCTGTTATGTCTCCCCATAACATATTGGTGGCCAATCCCAGGCACCCTTGGACTGAAAATCGCATCCAAAACAAAGAAAATTTACTATTCTGAAACGCTGAAGTAGAGTTCAAGCAAAAGCTATTGTTTTGTTCACTTAATGCGGGTGTGACAAAAAAAAAAGAACTCTGCATGGGCCACTGTTACAAGGGCTGTTAATTCAGTAGGATCTGAAGACAGATCCACGTCAGAAATAAAGAAAACATTGTTTGACATTAAACGTACGGCAAAACAACGTGACACGGCACATAAGCTACTGGGGGAGGACAGAGTCAAGAGGAGGTCTCACCTTTGGACTCACGCATTTCCAGCATCATTGGCCCATCACAGAACAAGCTGGACCATCGAACATGCATATTGACGGTAAGAAAAATAAACCATGTTTGCACATGTTTATTGTAAACAATGTAACGCCGCATAACGTAAATAATTACAAACTAAGCATGGTCACTCAGGAGGAGCAGGAACAGTCCAGACACCCCTCGGCACACCGGGATCCAAGAGTGCTGACTGACGCGCTTCTGCAAAACCAAGAGGACACAGCAAACGCAATTACAGAGATGAAGGACCAGCCGACAAACATTTGTCATGTGTTGGTGGAAATAAATGCGTAGTTGAAAGTAATTGTGTCCTGTGCAACCCAAATGGTTAATAAACCTTAGTCTGATACCAAACATTGTGCTTCCTGTTGTTTTTCACTGTGCTGCAAAATAAATGCTTCACTTTCATTTGTGTAACTCTACTTCATGTATGGGCAGATTCACCTAAAATGTCTGTATTATCTCAGCTCTTGTCTGAACGGCAACAGCATTTGGATGTGGTAGAGGCTCTGCATCAGGCATGGGGTCATCTGGTCTTGGGTCGTCCTGCAGCGGGATGTCTTGTTTGATGGCGAAGTTGTGGAGCACACAGCAAGCCATGACAATGTGGCAAACCTTTTCAGGCTGATACTGCAATGTTCCCCCTGTGCCAGACAGGCACAGCCATCAACCTTTCAGCAGGCCTATTGCACGCTCGACAGTGGATCTAGAGCGCGCATGGGCCCGGTTGTAATTCTGCTCCTGTTGGGGTCCTCAGGTTAGTGAAGGAGTCATGAGCCATGGCTTCAGTGGATAACCCTGATCACCTACAGATGAGATATGTTTTAATAACTGCACCACAGCAATAGCATTTCATACAGGTTGCAACACTCACCAATGAGCCATCCATCTTCAACAGCTCCTCCCTGGAGACGAAGGCCCACAGAGCTGTTCCGCACAATGAACGAGTCGTGCGTTCCTCCCGGCCACCGGGCAACGAAGTTTAACAGGAGCAAATTTGCATCGCAGATGATCTGTACATTCACTGAATGAAATCCCTTTCTGTTCACATAATTAAATTAATTGTGTGACAGTGTTTTTATTGCTACATGGGTACAGTCTATTGCACCTATTATATTCGGAAATCCAGCGATAGTGTGGAATTCTCGCTTGATGTCGGCTTGTTGCTGAATAGTGTAAGGGAACTGGATGTAGGTCGGGGTCAGGAGCGGTGTGACAAATCTTGCAGTAATGCAAAATAAGCCATGTTACATTAATTTACAAACACCTGTCACAGATCAGTGTTTTATAGATGTTCACACCAATTAGCCAGCACTACATGGCTGTTTCTAAGTGGACTTCATTAATTAAATATATATATACATCTTAGATGTCTAAATTGTTTGATTAATGTGGTTGCATTCACTCGCTGCAATGCTTTCCATTTGTAGTTTCCCTATTCTACCACTGGATGCTGTGCATACGCACAGTCAGACCTGTGCTTAAATTTAAGTACATTCTGAAGTATCAGTACAAATTGATAAATTCCACACTTTGCGTAGAAGTGATCGTACGACTGGAGTATCCACAGATCTGTGCGTACGCACGCTTGATAAATGAGGGCCCAGGTCTCCATTATCACTGTAACAGCTATCCATGCGGTGGTTGGTAATCATGTTGCAACTTCATACAAAACACTAAAATCCTCTGATCCTTCTGCGTAAATTCTGCGATGACTGTCATAGAAGCTGTTGGATGTCTTCTGCATTTGTTAATCAATAGTGTCTAACACTTTGAAATTAAGATTTTGCTGGTTCTCCTGCTCCTCTACCTGGACACGGTCAAACTCTTCTCCTTGTCTTTGCTCTGCTGTTCTCTTCATTTCACTCACACAATACTTAAAGCACTTAGACGTCCTTTTGCAACGCTATTCATTTTTTTCTTCAAAAGTCCTCAGAGAAAACGGTACAGAACGTAACATATCACTCATATTTGACAGTGTCACTGGGCTAACCGGGCAAGGAGAGGGCCAATCAGCTCACTGGTGGCAGTGATGCGCATGTGTGTTTCCAAGACAAGCTGGTTCACAGACAGCTTTTCTGCCCACCATTCTGACAGTCAGAGGATACATGTATTACTCTATGAATACGACTGGAAATGACAAAGAGCGCATGCGCGAAATAAGTTGAAATTCTGGCAGATTCTCTACGGAGCCCCACAAGGCTCACCGTGAAGATTTATTTACTGCATTCCCACCGCATTGCAGTATTGCAGTTTTAAAATAATATAATTGGACAGTAAGAAACAAACATTTAAAAGACACGTTTTAATGTAAATAATACTTGATTAGAATAAAATAAGACATTGAAAATGAAAAACGTGAAAATGAAATGTAAATATATAAATGCTCTCATCATTTTCAAATGCCTTGGGCATGTGCCGCATTTATAGCTTATTATGAATGCTCGCCACTGATCCACCGGTCTACAAACCTTTGTAGTATTAAAGTGTGTCTAACCGTTCTCATTATTAGGTAAGTGTTTTTGTGAAAAACAATATCCATTGACTCATGATAGCACCACCATGTGGCCAATTGGCTAAACATTTCCACCACTGCCTTTTGGTTTTCACCATAGGTGAAACATGAGAGCCACTGAAATCTGCACAGGAAACGGCGTTTACCTGAACTGAGACTTTAGGTAGGCACCAGATACAAGTTATTTAATGTGCAGAATTTTAATGTTGGGAAAATCACATGACGATCTCTTCTCCCAACATTCCTGTGGTTCTGTGCCAACCATGGCTGGAAACCCACAACCCTCATATTGACAGGACTTCTGGCAGAGTGGTGAGCTGGAGTGCTCACCGTCATGCCGTATGCCTGCAATCCACCCCTTCTCCAGGAGGGGTTGCGGGAACACCTAAGACTCCCGAGCCTCTGGACCTGTCGAGCATCCCCACTGACTATCTGGACCTGAAAGAGGTTTTCAGTAAGCAGCGCACTCTTTCTCTACCTCCACATCGGCTGTATGACTGCGCCATCGACCTACTCCCTGGTGCACCTCTGCCTTCCCAGCGGTTGTTCAGCCTGTCTCGGCCAGAGAGAGAGAGTTTGGAGAAATACCTGCACGACTTGTTGGCCGCTGGCCTCATCCGCTCTTCATCCTCTCCAGTGGCCGCAAGAAGGACGGTTCCCTGCAACCCTGCATCGACTACCGAGGTATGAACAATATTACTGTCAAGAATAAATATCCGTTACCTCTGATCAATTCTGCTTTTGAGCCTCTGCAGGGGGCCACTGTCTTCTCCAAGCTTGACTTGCGGAATACCTATCACCTGGTGAGAATCAGGGAGGGGGATGAGTGGAAGACTGCATTCAATACTGTTGTGTCTCAGGGGAAGGCAGACCCAAACGCAGGACACGGACACAGGGAATGAAGTATATTGATCTGTAGGTTTATTTGTAGTGAACAGGCAGAGGAATGTAGTAGATAATGTCCAGAGTCCGGAGTGAGGCAGGCTGGAGAGCAGTCCAGCTGAAGAGGTAGGTGGGTAGGAGAGCAGGAAGCGGCAGACGGAACTGCTGGCTGATGAGTGGGTGAAGGGCCGGGGTTCAAATACTGTGGCTGATGAGCTTGATGACAGGAGTGTAGGCTGACGAGATGATTCCCTTCAGGTGAGCTGGAGATCAGGGCCACAGGAGGGAGCCACGCCTACACACCCACACAGACAACCAGAGAGACAAACAGAGATACAGGAAACACGGGGAACATAGGAGACACAAGGGAATACACATGAGCACGGCTATGGCCATGACAAATACTCCCTTGGGCCACTTCGAGCCGTTCGGATTTACCAATGCCCCCGTGTTTCAGGCACTGGTAAATTATGTTCTCCGGGATCTCCTCAACAGGTCAGTGTTTGTGTACCTGGACGACATCCTAATCTTCTCAAGGAGCCTGGAGGAGCATGTGGTCCACGTACGACAGGTACTGCAGAGATTGCTAGAGAATAAACTTTGTTAAAGCTGAAAAGTGTGAGTTCCATGTCAACTCTGTAGCTTTTTGGGGATTAATTATTGAGAGAGGGCAGATGCAGACAGATCCAGTGAAGACACAGGCAGTGGTGGAGTGGCCCAGACCCAATTCAGTGAAGGAGCTCCAGCGGTTCCTAGGGTTTGCTAACTTATACAGCCGGTTAATCCGAGACAACAGTCGGGTGGCGGGGCCTCTCACTCACCTCACTTCCTCTTCTGTCTCATTCAGGTGGACTACGGAGGCTGACGCTGCTTTTACAGAGCTGAAGAGACTGTTTACCTCCGCTCCGGTTCTAGCCCATCCTGACCTGGCACGACAGTTTGTGGGGGAGGTGGATGCCTCGGACTCGGGGTGGGGGCGGTATTGTCTCAACGCTCTGCCACTGACCAGAAGTTACATCCATGTGCGTTTTTCTCTCGCCGTCTGTCTCCGGCAGAGAGGAATTACGATGTGAGTAATCGAGAGCTGCTCGCGGTCAAGCTAGCCTTGGAGGAATGGAGGCACTGGCTGGAGGGCTCAGAGCATCCGTCTATAGTATGGACTGATCATAGAAACTTGGCGTACATACAGCCCGCTAAGCACCTCAACGCACGTCAAGCCCGGTAGGCGTTGTTCTTTGGCCGGTTTAATTTGGCCCTGACATACCGGCCATGGTCCAAGAACCTGAAACCAGACGCCCTCTCCTGTCTGTATACCTCCGAAAGAGGGTACCTGCCAGCCCTGACACTATCCTTCCCTCGACATGTGTAGTGGCAGCAACATGGGAAGTGGAGGCGATGGTTCGGGAGGTGGTTACGCACGGATCCAGGTAATGGTCCTACTAATCGTCTGTTTGTGCCTAAGTCTGTTCGGTCACAGGTGCTGCAGTGGGGACACACCTCCCGGTTCGCCTGCCGTCCAGGAATTGGTCGCACGTTGTCTCTCCTGAGGATGCATTTCTGGTGGCCCACCATGGGGACTGATACTCGGGCATTCATGTCTGCCTGCACAGTGTGCGCTCGGGGTAAATCCTCGCACCAGCCACCCGCTGGTCTGCTCCGCCCCTTACCCATCCGCGGCCGCCCATGGTCGCATATTGCGGTGGATTTTGTGACTCACAAGGTAATACAGTCATTTTTACTATTGTGGATAGGTTCTCCAAGTCGGTTCATTTTGTGGCCCTTCCCAAGCTCCCCACAGCGTCTGAAATGGCCGGTCTCCTTATGCAGCATGTGTTCCGCGTCCGTGGGATTCCTACGGGCATTGTATCAGACCGAGGGCCACAATTGATCTCCCAGGTTTGGAGATCCTTCTGCCAGGGCCTCTGAGCTTCTGTGAGTTTCTCTTCTGGCTATCATCCTCAGAGCAACAGGCAGACGGAGCGGGCAAACCAGGATTTGGGAGCTGCGCTACGATGTGTCGCAGCAAAGTACCCTTCCTCCTGGAGCACTGCCGTGGATTGAGTATGCGCACAACTCCCTGTCCTGCGCAGCCACAGGTATGTCTCCATTCGAGTGTGCTATGGGCTATCAGCCACCTCTATTTTCTGGAGGAGATTGCAGTTCCGTCAGTCCAGGTTCATCTTCGCTGCTGCCGCATGGTCTGGAAGGAGGCTCAGGCCGCTCTTCTACGGGCTTCAGCTCTCAATCAGCGCATCGTGGACCGGCATCGTACGAAGGCACCAGACTATCAGCCAGGTCAGAGGGTCTGGTTGTCGTCGAATAATCTAACGCTGAAGACTGAGTCCAGAAAACATACACCCCGGTACGTGGGTCCGTTTGAGATGGACACTATCATTAATCCCGCCGTGGTCAGGCTTAAGTTGCCGGCTCATATGAAGATTCACCCTATGTTCCACGTGTCTCTGCTTAAGCCTGTGTCTGACAGCCCACTGTCTCCTCCAGTTTCAGCCCCCCCCCACCTCCCCGTATCATTGCCGACCACACAGCCTACACCGTCCGACGCCTGCTAGATGTATGACGGCGTGGCAGGGGTTTCCAGTATCTCGTGGACTGGGAGGGTTACGGGCCAGAGGAGCGCAGCTGAGTGCACCGTTGCCTTATCCTGGACCCGACCCTTGTCTTGGACTATCATAGGGAACACCCTGGGAAGCCTGGTAAAACTCATATCCAAACTGTCTCCTAAACAGCAGTAAGCGAACACTGGCCAACTATAGGTATTTTGTCTCTCTCGTGCCTTTGGTATTCTTTGGTATAAAGCATGAGCGTACTGTCATTCCCGGCGTGGGCACTGACGTCCGTCGTGGAAGCGGAGAGGGAAGGAAGGGCCGGATGGCGCGACTTTGGCCAATGGTGCGGGCCCACATGGCGACTGCACAAGCCACCCAGGAGCGGGTGTACAATCGTCGGGGCAAGTGTTTGTGTGTGACAGCTGTTTATGCCTGAACTTGCAATTATTACGTAATAGCCATATTAAAATGAACGTAATATATTTATTTAACCAATTGTACATAGACAAAATGTTTTATTTGTATAATAAACATGTCATTAAACTTTAATCAGTCCAAAACATTAGAACAAATTGAATTGACCTGGAGGAGGAGGAGGCAGTGGCAAGTACAGAACAAACCATCAGCAGCCCATTGGTTTTCTTTGTGCATAATTAGATTCAAATCCTGTTCTCTGATAGTTGACAACAACAACAGATTATCCCCTATGTCTGTCCCACAAGCTCCATTAGAGTAAGTGGCCCAGCTTAATTGGCCTTTTTTGAGTTGAGAGCAGGGACGTGCGGTCAGGGGAAGCAGGTGGGGCAGAGCCTCACCTGTCATCATGACAAGTAAAAATAATAATAATGATAACATAAAATTAATATTAATATTTGTCCACTGATCTTTATGTATGACTAATTTCGAACATTTTTATAGTCAAAATCGCTGAATTTGCATATTTCCTGTTACAGGGGTGAAACGCGAGGTGCGGCAGCAAAGAGCCGAGCTTCACCTCTGAATGCGCAATCCATCATAACTGCTTTGATACATGCAATTGGCCCGTGCCTGTTGCCGTATCTCTTATCCGTGTCGCTTATATACCCGGATTTTCCAAAGTCTGGCTAATGTCTTTAACCATTAAAGTTTAATGTTTGTAAGTGACATATTTCGTTTTGCTGATGGGACATAAAACCGCAGTGAAAAGGCACAGGGTGAACCAAGTAATATTTTTGCTTCACTGAAGCACGTGAGCCAACAGGTGCTTGTTGCTGCTGTTCTTCTACGCAGAGGCGCCAGGCGAGTCAAGTGTAGAAGAGGAATGAATGTAAATCTCTAGGGATGACTAGAACAAGACTTTCCAAAACACCGAGACAATTGAAACAATTTTGCCGAAGCTTCATGAAACGTTCGAAACACTACTCGACAAGTCATTGATTTATAGAAGTATTTTCACATAATGAAGTCAGGACTCCGTAGTCGAGCGGTAGAGCGTTGGTCTTACAATCTTTAGGAGTTTTAAAGCGTGACATCGAATCCAAGCTTTTGCTTCTTAAGACTTTATGTTTTTTCTTATCTTTACGTACCTTTAATACGTACCTTACGTGTGTGTGTGTGAAGAATGCTGATGAGATATGAAATAACCAGTAGCCAATTGAATAAGCTACACTTTTGGGTTTATATATTTGTACATCTGACTCTAAAGGAGTCAGTGCCTCACCAACCATGAACCTCACTGCACGTCACTGGGGTAATTTCATATCACGAAAACGATATATATCACAATATAGTATGTTTTCTGTAAATGTGATGAAGAATTTGTCAATTTGTACAAAATAACAACACGCCTCTAGGGCTGGGTATCATCACTGATTTCCTTAATTGATTTGATTCAATATCTATTAGGTTAGGGATATTTCAGTTACAATACCAATTTTCCTTGGATATTAAAGAGATGATCAGATAACTAATGTTGTAAATTGTACAAGGAACCCTCTAACCTGGTGCATTATTAGAATATTAATGTTTACATTAAGAACTGACCCCAAAGCAGTTACATTAATGTACTTTTTATTTAACATAACCAACATACTACAGCAGTGTATCAGAAGAGAAACGACCAAAAGAGACATACAACCATATATTAATTAATAAGTAAAATAAAACCAACAATCAGAAATAGAAAAAGGCTCTGAATTGCCTTTGAAAATTGTGTTTTGGGGGAATCTGTTGGAAAACAGTCTTGTAAAACCTCTGGACATTGTAAACTGTAAAGTCCATGAAACTAAAGCCCCTTCATGATGCTATCTCACTTCTTGGAGATTGTAAAGCTGCCTTCCTGGAACTGGGGAATTTCCCACCTCGTAGTGAAACTATGACGCTTGAGTGATGCATTTTGGGTTAAAAATAACTGAAATCGATATTGTTCAAAGGGCATCAATACCAAATGAGTAGTATATGAGTATCGAAGTATCGATACCAGTTGCGATCCGCCCATCCCTAGTGGATTTCCTTTCCTAATTTAGCCGCATCATCAGCAGATGGTTACTGTAAAATGATGACGGAGACTAAACGGTCCAGATTACATACAGAGTTTCATTCTGTGTTTGTTTGCTTGTTATTCCAGTCCACGTGTAGAGAACGTAAAGTGGGGTCGGGAATGACATAACATACAACAGTAAAGCAGTTCTGCTGCTTTTGGCAATGGCTATAGAAAAGATGGAGGAAAATATCTACGATAGACATTTTTCCAATGCCGCACAATATATATTGTCATATCGAACAGCCCTAAATGTTAATGAATTTTGGATTAACAGCATCTCATTCAAAACACAATATGCATAAATTGCAAAGCTGCTATAATGTGAAAAACTAAAATTAACTGTAAAAAACATTCTACAACAACATAGTGTATTGTGAAGTATTAACAGCTATTTACTGGCAACTCTAGCTGCCAGGTAACTTCTGTAATTTGAATGGAATACAAGATAAT
>OMOT01088843.1:32106-45412 GCA_900312575.1 Acanthochaenus luetkenii | reverse complement strand
GTCCACGGAGGAAGATTCCCGAGGCTGCCAAAGTTAGCGCGAAGCTACTTCTGCTGCCTGTGACATCGGTCCTATCGTAACATGCATTTTCAGCAGCTGGACTCAATGTAAACCGACACGACTCACCCTGATCATGTAAATATGATTTTTTTTTTTTTTTAAATCAACAGGCTTGGGTAGTTACTGCATTTATGTAGTTTAAGTTTGAAACTGAGGCCTGAACTGTCAGTAGTTTGTCACAGCTTTCTCATTTCAAGAGGGAATTTATTATAGCTTTGTTTTCAAAAGCGTTATTTATCTTTATCTATTTCGTAATCATTTAGCAAATGTAAGTTTCTAATTAAGGCTCATCTTATTTTTTGTAACGTTATGTCATAGCAACATTTCCAGAGCCTTATTAAAATATCATACTTAAACAAAACAACGTTCATAATTATGTTTGTGTTATGCCATGAAACGGGTGTATTTATCTAATGTTTCAATAAAGCTTTGATTGAGAGAAATCAGCATTTTGTATTTTCTAATAAGCAATATTCATAAGAATTTTTTTGGTGTATCGTTATTGATTGATCGATTAGTCGTTCATTAACTTTGGCGACTATTGATCAAGGAAATTCCCTAGAATTTGCAACCCTAGTTCCGATGTGTGTATTTTGCTCATAAGCAAGACAGAAACAAATTGCCAGATATTGGCTTGACGTTCTCTCTACAAGCTGCACGGCATCAGCTGTTAAAGGCTCATGTTGAGCACAATAACAAAATAATGAATTAGAAAGTTTGTAGCGATGTTAGCTAACATATTCAGTAATGGCATAACTGTTATTTACAAGCCACTTATTGTTGCTGTTGGTTAGCTAGAAGACCAATAGGGCTGGGTATCGCCATTGATTTCCCGATTCGATTAGGGATATTTCAGTTTTGAAAGAGATTCTCAGAGAACTAAAGCTGTAAATTGTGCAAGGAACCCTCTCACCTGGTGCATTATTACAAATATTAATGTTTACATTAAGAATTGACCCCAAAGCAATTACATTAATGTACCTTTTATTTAACATGACCAACAAACTACAGCAGTGTATCAGAAGAGAAACAACCAAAAGAGACAAACAACCATATATTAATTAATAAGTAAAATTAAACCAGCAATCAGACTCTGAATTGATTTAGTGTAAGAAAGCCAGTCTTGTAAAACCTATGGACATTGTAAACTGTAAAGTCCATGAAACTAAAGCCCCTTCATGGCTGCTTTCTCACTTCTTGGGAGATTGTAAGGCTACCATCAACACAGTTTCCCCCTCGTAGTGGGAACTATGATGCTTGAGTGACGCAACCGTATTTTGGATTAAAAATAACTTTAGTATCGAAGTATTGATACCAGTTTCGATCCGCCCATCCCTAGTGGATAGTCCTTTCCTAAGTTAGCCGCAACATCAGCAGATGGTTACTGTAAAATGAATGTCAAATTGAATTTGATATCTTAACTAGTTAAGAAAGCTGCATAGCTGGTGGAAGACTGCCAGCCAAGTCTTTTGGGGGGCGGGCGTCACAGGCAGGTTAGGGTACAACCCTGGAGTGGTAGGAGGGCCTTCAAACAACAACAACACAGCCTCGGTCGTTCCTGTTTTTGAATGCTGAAATCTAATTTAACACAATTAAACTTTAAAACATCTATGGTGATCAACAGCACAATAAATAAATTACTTGTGCTAGAAAATGTGCTGTTATACCCACCATCACTTATTCTGAATATCACAGTTTGAGTAACAGAGAAAAGCTTACTTTGACATAGTGATGAGGCCCACATTGTTCTCTGGATTGCTGCGTGTTTTGGAGTGGCAAACAATATTGATGGCATCTTGCTGAGCCTGTAGCCTCGTGGGTAGAAAATCTCCATTTCTCATGTATTCACTGTTGTCGACACTAAGTAAAAAAAATAGGTATGAGTGGTTCTGATGGAACACTACTTTGCTAACCAGACACTATTTAACGTCTCAATAACACATTTCGGCCAATACTTGGTTAAGCCCGACAGTGACTTGTAAGTCCCAATTTAATCCTCAAATCCCTGACTGCAAGGTTATGGGGACAAGTCTTTCTCTCTTCACAGCAGTAAATGAAGACAGAGAACAGCGTTAACGTTTGCTAATGCTACAGCTAACATAAACTAGCAAGTGGTAACGCTTACGTGTCGCTAGTGAAAACAGTAAAATCAGCGGGATTGTCAACTAGTGATTTATATGTCATTACTGTATTGTAAACAGAAACCTTAATGAATATGACCCTAGAAGCAACAGCTAAACACACAAGTACCAGTAAGCTAACTGATATAACCTAACTACAGTGACTCAGCCAGTCGACGGAGCCGGGGTGATGCTGCTAAACGTTAGCTAGCTAACCTTTGACGGTCCGATATCAACCCAGTTCACAGGGATATCTCGGAATTCAGGTTCATAACCGACTAGTTTTTTCTTGCACTTTCTACGAGACAACGTACTTTTTAACAACTATGACAATAAAAGGAATTTCTATCATTCTTACCAGACCATAGTACTTTCAAGCCCCATTTTGAAAACTTCTTGTTGCTCTCTGCCCTAATCTTAAAAGCTCACCGTCTATTGGACAAAAAAAAAGCGTCATATATTAACAAAGCGAAATATGATTGGTCAGAATCTTTAACCACAGAAGAACTGAAATTGGAAAAAAATCTACAGGAAACAGAATTGGAATGTCAGGAAGTGTAAATTAATTCTGTGAAATTCCATGTTTTTTCTTACCACATATCTGAGATTACACGTAGTAACATATTATTAATACTGAATATCATAAAAGGTTCAAGGTACCATTCAGGTGCATAACAGGAAAGCATAATACATTATGATTTAATGTATTTGATTTGTGTAACTGTCTTTTATTTGAGTCCTAATGTTTGATTTATAATGTTTAGCAAGTCAAGACAGCCTCATTTAGAAGTGGAATTTAATGGGATTCGATTCTGTTTCCTTGGGTGCAATTCCAATTCCAGGTATTGAATTGGAATTTACCATGTATTCTCAATTAAATTCATGAATGGACCCAACCCTGCAACCATATGATTTATTGTAGTCATAGAATATAAAATTTAAATAAAGTAGAACATTTCTATTATGCTATATGCAGTTTCAAAGACATGCAAATAGATGTTTGTGTGTAGTATATGATGTGATGTACTATGTATATGATGCATGCAATGTAAAGCCCTTTGTGACATGCTTGTATAAAAGGGCTATATAAATAAAGATTGATATATAATTGGACAAAATCAACATGTCTTTTTTTCTTTAATAACTTCAGATACAACTGTATGAACACATTACAGCCCCAAAAGAGCATGAGAAAGAAAAATGGCATTCATATCCTGTGAAAAGGCATTGTTGTAATTCCTATATACAGATTTACATAGATTCATACAGTTTAAAGACAAGTGAATAATAATGTAAGGCAGTGGAAAGGAAGATATAAAGGAATATTTTACAGATGTCATAATTAAAACCCAAAACAGGTATGTCTTGGTAGAGGAAAGCCCATTCCCAATCTGTTATTTCATACCATCATCACAATCAACAAACATTTCTGAAGACAGAGGAAGACATAATAAATAATAGAATAAGTGACTAAATAAATATAACTATTTACATACTTGGTTCATAGGCTGTGTGATCAGTTTTAGTGAGTCTTAGTTGCTTCAGAGTTTATACAATATAGCACGTGTTTTCTCTTCAATATTGTGACAAAGCATTGTCTGGCAGTCTGATATAAAACCAACAGTATAAAATAACCTCTACATAACATTTACAAGATGTATAAAATTGGCCAAATGATGTTGGTTTTGAAACGGTTAATTCTAAATATTTGATCCAGAACGATTGGTGGATGAAACTTCAGGCTTTCTTACACATAATTCCCCCACAGGTCTCAATAAAATGTCATCTTAGTTGTCAAAATAATTAAATATAATGTATTGCACATTAATGAATGCCATACATGTGTGGTGCAAACAAATAATTGTATTGCAGTTAAACAATCTATCAATGTGATTCAAATGCCTGATCTGACTCCTTGTATGCTATCTGGCAAACAATTGAAGAGCCATGGCACATTTCTGCACTTATCAAATTACATAGTAACACTTACACTAGTGAAAGTGACCTACTAATAAGAATATCAAATTTAAACACGGCACACCCCTTTGAGTGTTATAACGAACTTGAATGGCATTAAACCTCAAAACTCCACACCTACATCTACCAATTCGAATTTACAAGATACAAGTAGGCACACTACATTGTCTTTACACACCAGGCAGCCATCACCATGTTTTGCCAATGAAAGAGAAGGCAACTATAAGATAGTTCAGGTCAAAAGTAAACAGCCAACACCGTCCCCTGTGGTCCTTTCTCCAGTATCAGGTCAGTATCAGGAGTATCAGTTATTTGGTCACACTTAACCACATCCCAGGCTAACACACTAAGGCTGAAACTCATCAGATCGTACAGTATATGGACATGAACAATAAACCCCATGCAAAACAACCATTTAACCTGAAGTTGAGAAATAACACTTGTGCTTCACAGTCTCTAAAAGTAGGAAGTACAGGGGCTCTCAGAAGGATCTCAGAATATACTGTACATTCCTGTCTTTCCAGCATGATTCGCAGTAAGCTCAGAACTACTATGCCTGACTATAATAAAATACAATTTCTATGAAAAGCAGAAACAAAACAACACAATTATGTTTACAAATATGTTCCCAATCATGTAGTATTGCGTTACAGCACAGAATTTTGAATATGAACAGAACATAATGTAGCAGTAATAGCAGTATGGACCTCTAGATGATAGTACAGACAAGTGACATGACACAACACAACATGACTGACATGACAGCCAAGTGTAAATGAGGGAAGATCTGCAGCGATTCAATTCACGCAAAAAAGGCTTGAATCACAGAAAGGAGACAGTCTAGACGGCACCTCAGCAGAACTGGGCTAGAATGAAGAAGGCTTGTTCTCTTCATGCTACATTCTATACCTACTGTTGGCTTCCTTGAGTACATCAGTACTAACAGCGGCTTTTGGCTGCTTAGGTCCCGACACAGGCACACCTCTGAGATGAAGAACAGTGTTCTTTAAACACGGCATTAATGTACCCACCTACAACTAGTCAATAAGTCAAAAAGCAAAGACACCCACATACATGCTCATATCATATGGAATCCAGTCCAAGGTTTGGAAATGTAAAAATCAAAGTGGTCATATCATTGGAATTAGAAGGTATAGTCTCCAAAAACAACAAAAGGGACAATTCACATCTCACTCAGTCTCTAAGATACAGTATGTTTATCATTTTCCTTCCATTTCTTGTACCCCGAATCACTCCGAGGCAGATCATAACATCCCATCCATGCACATACCAACTTCCAAGTTTCTTTTGTCATTGTTCATTTGAGTCAATTTCTCTTTCCATCATCTCCACCTGAAAATCAAAGTAATTAAGTTGATTAGATAATCATTCAGCATGATGAAAAAAAACTAAAGCAATGGAAATTGAAGTGAACTTACAGAGCATTTAGATGTGTGAGGAACTATGTCACTGAGTGAGATTACATCCTCTGCACCGATACTTTCTTCAAGAGGCCCATACTCAACTCTACAAACAACAACAATGGGGAATTGTGTGAGTGACCTGAACTAGTATATAATGTCCAACACTGGTTTTGTGTGCATGTGAAAAAAATAATTAGCAAAACACAAAATATACATTTTGGAGAAAATCTAAGAGGAGCCAGTCTCTAAACGTGTTATAATTTTGTCAACCAATGACTTAAGTTACATACTATCTTTGAAAAGGTTTACATTTGTGCCATCAATCATTTAGTATGTGTAGGCCTCACGTAAAAATAAATTTAAAAAAGCGGTGTATTTTACAATACTATTCTTTATGTGTACCTTTCCCCCTTACCTGTTGGGGGTGCTGTGCTCCTGGTCTATGCTGGATGACTTGTGCACTTCCACTCCCACTGACTCTGGAGAGAGAGAAGGCTGATTTGTGGGAGGAAGCCCAGAGCTTCCCAAGGAGGAGGAGAAAGTGGTTTCAGCAGTGTTACCAGTGACATCATTGTGCGTTGAGGTCTTTGGGAGCAGGTCAGGGCGACCTGACTGCATGACTGGGTGGAAAGGAGGGGGGGGAAACTGTGAATAATGTGTTTTGAAAAGGGCACATCACATGCTGGTACATGCTTAAAAACTGAATCTCTCTGTGGTACCTGTTATTACCTGTTTTTATTTTTTATTTTCCTACTGCCTTCCCCATTTCTGGCATTGCTGCTGTAACACCTGAATTTCCCCTAGGGGATCAATAAAGTGCAATCTATCTAGGTATCAATCAACATAATTTGTTCCCAGCACTCAGTTTAAAACCTCCCCAGTTCTTACCATTGTCTCCTTCCGTGTCTGTTTTGGTCTCAGTACTGATGCTATGTTGCACTACAGGTTGTTGGCTGTTAGTGCTGGTTTGGGTCATTAGAGACGGCCCAGAGCCTGCCGTGTTAGCCTTTCTCTGAGCACCATGGGTCACCGCACGGCCCTTCTTAGATGGGGAGGTCTTCACTAGAGACGAGAGGGGAAAAGTCCAGAGTAAGAGGCCACAAAGAGAGGCTGACATTATGCATTCATGCTCATGCACACATATATCCTTACATGAGATCTTCCTGAAGACTGTATTGCACATAAACCTCAGAAACCGTTCCGCGTAGAAACCCGGTCTGTGTACTGATACAGTATCCTTGAAGGAGAGGGATGATTCTAGGTTTACATGGATTTCTTTTCAATTTATTTAAAACAAGATTTATGTAGACAGGTGGAAGAACCACTTACCCCATCGTGGACCAGAGCTTTCCAAGAGTGTTCAAGCATCTTGGCAAATCTAAAACACAAAACATGGAGCCTGTGTTACTTATAGAAGTTACTTATAGGGGTCCAGGTATTTGGTTTCACATAACAATAATAATAATAAACATTTATACAGCACATATAAAAATGCAGATACAACGTGCTTTACAAAAACAAACGGAAAAAATAAAAAGATAATAATAAAAAGTAATTACATAAAAGCATACATGGTAAGACATCTGGAGGGTAAAATCAAACGACTTATAAAATACTACATTCAGAAATAATGCCACAGCAGAGCTACAGGATAAGAACTAAAAGATGAGGTGTAAAAATGAAACAGATCACAAATCACAGAAAAAAAGGACTCAGATAAAAGCAAGACGGAAAAAGTGTGTTTTTAAAACGATTTAAACGAAGACACTGAATTGGCTAACCTGATCTCCTCAGGCAGGTTATTCCACAGTCTGGGGGCCCTAATGGAGAAAGCACGATCTCCCTTTGTTTTCAACCTCGACTGTGGAACAACCAAAAGACCCGAGAGTGCTTTAAAAGTTGATTAATAACATTTCTAAATCAATTATGAATTTTACTGGTAACCACTTGGAGAGAGGCCAAAATGTGGGAGATGTGCTGCCGTATCTTGGTACCAGTCACGAATCTGGCTGTGGCATTTTGAATTAAATGTAGTTGTAGTCTGGATATGTTTTGGAAGCTAAGACAAGAGTATAAGGAATTACAGTAATCAAAGCGTTTAGAAATATAAGCATTTGTCACACTTTCCAAGTGTTTGAAAGATAGAAATGCCTTAATCTTAAAGAGTCTTCTGAGTCGCAGGAAGCATGACTGTACCTTCTTGACATGATTCTCTAGGGTTAAACTGGAGTCAAAAATGACCCAAATTTCTGTAGCTAGTTGTTACATTTACAGAGAGAGGGCCATGCCGGTTATGGATATGAACACTAACTGAAGGCGAACCAATGATAAGAACTTCTGATTTATCACTATTGAGCTGTAGAAAGTTGGGTGACATCCAGCACTGAATATGATATAAAATAGTTAGCTCTGCCATATCACCAGGTATAATGGTGAGATATAACTGGGTGTCGTCTGCATAAAACTCAAAATGTATATTGTTTTCTAATTATGTGTCTAAGTGGAAGCATGTAAATGGAGAAGAGAATGGAGCCATTGCTAGAGACGACCTGGACTCACCAGTGGCCACAGAAAAGGTTATATTTGTTAAATAAGAGTCAAGCCAGTAAAGAGCCGTACCGAGATACCAAATCCAGTTTAAGTCGGTTAAGAAGGATGCATCAACGGCTGACGACAGATCTAGAAGAACTAAAACGGGTGAATTTCCAGAGTCGGCAGCTAAAAGCAAGTCATTCATTACCTGATTCAGTACTGTGCAGAGCTCTAAAACCAGATTGAAATGTCTCAAAAAGGTCATTGCTGCGTATAAAAAGGAGATTAACTGGTTAGCCACTATTTTCTCTAAAAGCTTTAGATAAGAAAGGACGTTTAGAGGTTGGCCTGTACTTAGTAAGATAATAAGGGCCAAGAAAGGGTTCAACAATTGGACTCTTAAAGTAAAAAGGAACAGTGCCAGACATCAAAGAAAAATTTATTATTGCTAGGAAGTGTGGGCCGACCTATTCCAAAAAAAGAAGTGTAGTGGGCAGGACACCCAGTGTACAAGACGAGGGTTTCATTTTATCTATGGTCTCATTAAGAGAATGTAAGGAGACGGTACTGAAACTTTCTAAGGCAGCAGTGTTGTGTGTAGAGACCAATGTATCTTGCGCAGCAGGGGAAATCCGCATTCCAATATTATTAGATTTGTTTACAAAGAAGTTGAAGAATTCTTCACATTTCTCAATTCTGGCAGTAGGTGGAGCATCTGTGGCACGGCCAATGACAGCAAAGAGGGCCCTTATAATAACTCATACATTTGCAGCAGAAACATTAAACAGATGTCTAGTTTGCAGTTTTCACTATGGCTTTTACAGAACTAAGAGAAACAGCGATCCAAAGATGTGCAAGTATTGTTTACCTATAGGACTGCAGAATGTCAATGATACCAATGTACACCAGCAGCCTCTCGCCTTTAGAGTTTCGTGCTGGGATTCCTCCCATTCTGCAGGAAAAATAGCAAAGAAAAAGACAAGTTTAGTAAACTGACATCCGTCTCATAATAGGTCAACATTTCAGCAGCCATCAAAGGAATGAACATCTAATAAAACACATATCCACTGTAGTGATAAGTACTCTTATTATAGTTTGTCTAGAGAACTTGTCTCTTACATGACCATTCTATGGTCACAGAAATGTTGCCACTCACTGGTCTTCTGTATCCAGGGATCCCTTGCCCCCCGCCTCTCCCTGGATGGCCTCTATAGCGGTGCTGTACAATGACTTTTGACCTTGTGGCCTTCTTTGGTCCAGAGCCCCTGCCACTGCCTCTTCGGTGGCCTGCTCTCGACAGGCCTGTTCTACATTGTAGATCCCCACCAGAAGGCTATAGTCCATAATCTTAAAGCTCT
Source organism: Acanthochaenus luetkenii (assembly GCA_900312575.1). Lineage (NCBI taxonomy): Eukaryota > Metazoa > Chordata > Actinopteri > Beryciformes > Stephanoberycidae > Acanthochaenus > Acanthochaenus luetkenii. Next base: position 35,941 of record OMOT01088843.1, on the reverse strand, counting down.
GCAACAGCTGAAAGGAAACCAAATGACACAAACATTGTGGATTTAGTGACTGAATAAAAAGTGAATGAACAGCTCAGAGAAGACAAATGAAAGAAATGGCGACAGTCCTTGTTTTGCCAATTGACTGCCACATACAGTATATCCACACTGAATTCATGCTATGTCGTGTTCGTAGTGTCACATTTAGACAGACACATTTTTCTGTGGTTCTCACCAGGCAGTCTCTCTGTATGGTCTTGCTAAGGGCATTGTACTTGTCAGCCTCCAGTAGCAGGCCATCGGGCATGTCCTGCATGAAATCCAGGTCCTTGTATGTGGGCATGGACTTGTCTCTCTCCTTGGGTGAGGCCCGTCGCTTATAGGTGGAGCCCTTTAGATCATACTTGAGGTGCATTCGTACAGCACAAGGGAGCAGATTGTTCATAACTGCAATACGGATGTTCTTACCCCCTGCCTGGACACAGTACAGCCCATAAAACTTTGGTAATAATGTCCGCTTGTTCTGGTTCAGGTTCTAGAGCAGAGTAGAGAGGAAGGAGGAAAGTCATTCAAGGTCTACTCTAACCTTAAAATCCGTATTCGTTCAATAGTTTCATCATGGGGGATAATAAACACATTTATCCTGCAGATACCATGTTGTTCCTAAAGCCACTCGTCTCATCTTACCATGAAGTAACCAGGAAGTAATTTCTGCAAAAATTCTGCCTCTTTGTGCTGCACTGTCTTAATGATGAATTCATCATCACTGGAGACATAGAAGATAGATCCACTGGCCCCAGAGTTTGACAGCTCAATCAACGACTCATTACACAGAGAATACTGCAAGTAAGATCACAGTGCAGAGGTTAGACATGCGATAGTAAAACCAAACCAGGGACTAGTATTACACCATAGGCTTGCATAATTAAAAACAGGAAATATCAGGGTTAGCAGCTCCTACAATACATCAACAGCTCTTCCAAAGGGTCTCAAAAAACTTCATTATTTCGCACTTCTCTATTTTCATTCTTTTGACAGGTCACAGATCACCACTTTCTTCTTACAGTTTACTGTTCCAATGGTTTCTTCAAACACTTTACTGTTCCACAATCTTTCTTTGCATTATTTTCTTTCTACAACAGATGCAGGGTAGACAGAGGAAATACCAGGTAGTCATCAGGCCGAATGCCAAACATCTCCCTGAAGTAGCGAAAGGCCATTGGAGCGTACGTCTTGAATCTGAAGTCACTGTAGTGGTGGGCTGGGGTCAGGTTACTGCCCTCACTGTCAGAAAGGAGACAGAGGAATGGGCCAAATACAGGGGAGGTTAAACAAAGTCATTTTTGGTGACTACAGATGAAACATCCAGCTATAGAAAACCTAAAATCCCACTGGTGATATTTACCACTGATGTTTACTTTATCATTAAAGACCCACCCAGGGAAGAAGATGCTTTCCACCACTTCAAAGTCCTGCATTAGCAGATCTCTCTCAGGTTTCTGGCTTAGGCTGCCCACCGTGTGGGTGATGCCTAACTGGATAGCACCTTTCAGGGCTGAAGAGGTTGTCTTGAAGAGAGAAAACAGAGAAATAAAAATAACCATGGTATCCTCCGTGAGGGAAGGGATGAAAAGAGGGAACATATCCCATAGCATAGTCTTAAAATATGAACATATCTATGTAATTCTGGAATATCAGGGCAAAGCACTACCCAGGGTGCAAAATCAACACTCACCAAACACCAGTAAAACGTGTCTTTGGTAGATAAATCAATAAGAGTCACCTGCCACACTGGCATGAAACATTTGGTAACATACATTTCAAAATGGTCAATTTTAATTCTGTTGCACTTCCAAGATTCTGCTGCAGTTCAACTTTGTGAGTAATCAAAGTTTAAATTAGCACACAGGACCTGATTCTATACACAAAATAGCATTGAAAAGGGGTGGGGTGACACAGTTTTATGAGAAACATATATTTAATTATTGTGGCCTCGTAAAAATTATTCTTAGCAGGTGATATCTTTAGTTCACCAGCTTTTCTGCTTAACAAAATAACAACACAATAGAGATTCCTGAACTAGCCATCAAGACCAGACGAAAGTAAAACAGACTTTTTTGTTTGTTTGTTCACTAATTGGCAAGAAAGAGAAAGAAATATATAATTTCAGAGTTTGCACTTTAGAGTTTTCCATATGGGCGTTCAACACAGTAGCCGTTTTTCAAGAACTTAAGATCTCTGAGTGTAAATGTGTTTCAGGCAATGACGACATATCTCCCACCTTCTTGTATGTGGTCTCTCCAGTGGGATCAATTCCACGATGGCCGATTGTTTTTTTCATGGTCTGAGATGAACTAATGCCTAGACCCTGTCAGCAGAAGTATGGCAGAAGAGAGAGTTACTAAGAGAAATGACATGTCTACAGTAAAAAGTGGTATTAGTCATGGCACAAAGGAACAGAGAAAGTGTCAAGGTGAACACAGTGTATTTCCTAACTGACACATCCAAACTATTGCGTTATTTCTCACCTCTGAAGAGGCGATTTTCCGAGTTCCAGTTGAATCTGTGGGATAAGAATGAGAAGGGGGAGAAACATACAGGTTATACCGGAAATACATAGGAAAGCAGTGTTTTCATCAAACAAATACAAATTCCCTGTGATGTTACACCTGACACCGAAGCTCCGAGGCATGCGACAAACTCGCTAGGCAATTGTATCTAAACCAGTGTGCCGATACTTGCTTTGGTGCGGAAACACGTGACGTCTGAGCATTTTACCCCATCCCGCACACATAATCCCCTTTCACATGATTTTACATGATCCTAGTTACACAGGCACACCCTCTGCCCAGTTTCCCAAGCACACCTACGCTGACGCATGATCTCCATTCATAAACAGATCCATGCCAAACGGCATCAATCAATCTTTATGTGGAGAGTACATTTCACAGAAGTAACAGCAGCATTCGAGTAGTGAACCCATTTTCAATACAAGTGGGCGCCTCACAGTTTCAGAGAGCCTGGTTTTGCCGTCGCTACAGATCACACGCATTACCATCAGCCGAATGTTCATTTCATTTGTGTATTCTCGCAGTAGGAAACACAACTTTCGTCATTCACTAGTGCAGCTGGGCTTTCACACAAGCATGCAGACACGCCTCATCCAGTACCTCTGTGAGAAGAGTCTCCTCCAGAACTGACTGTGCAGGTCTTTATGGTAGCATGGGAGGGATTAGACAAGTATGCTATTACAGTGAGTTCGTACAAGGCCAATGAAATGTCCTACTGTGATGGTAGTACCGTCGCCATAACTACTAGTGACCCCTCCCCAGAAGCCTGCCGGAGTTTAATACGAGTCCATTATTGTCTCTTAAAGACATGAACTATCATATCTTGATCAAAGTGAGAGATGATGTGATGGTGTGTGACAGGCTTCATATTGGTGCGCAGTGTGTTTACTTACTGCCGATAGAGGCCAGCGGCCCTGGGGGCTCTGCTCCGGCCGTGGCCATCCCGAAACTAAACTCAGACTGGTTTAATGACGGGGGTCCACCCAGGCCCTGGCCGACTCCTGGACATCAAACGCTGTCGGGTTTCCTGGGTTGAGCCACACAAGTTCCTGGACGGCCTGGCGTAAACCAAAAAAAAAAAAAGGTGGCTTACAAACAGCAAACCCGTCTAGTCGATTTCATGCTACAACTATGGTCACTAGCCACGTTGGCTGGCTGCTCTCTGATGGAAAGGGCTTGCCAGCAGCGCCGTCCGCTTAACTCCTTTGACGGCTAACGTCTACGGAGTCATGAGTTTTCCGTATGACATATAACGTTATATCGGCTGAACGGGTGGTAACGTATGG
>OMOT01088843.1:14623-32086 GCA_900312575.1 Acanthochaenus luetkenii | reverse complement strand
CGTATGGCTTAGACCAGGCAGGCTTTAAACGCCGTTATAACGGGACAGCTGCGACATTAAGCGAAACAAAGCCGAGCTAACGCTGCCTTAACTTGGCTAACTGACCTAGCTAATTAGCCGCGTGACTAATAACAACACCAGCAACCGGTGGACTCACTAGCAGGACATGTTGTCAATGTTTTGTCCCCCCCCAATGTCGCAAAGGCGGTATCCCCGCATCCAGAGCAAGTTCGACAACAGGGCAAACAAACAAAACAAAACAAAGTTCCTTCTCTTTTCGTCTGCTCTCTTCCCCTTAAACTAACAAACAGGGAAGTGTCGGTGTAGAGCGGAAGCAGCCGGAGTCTCGTCCTCCTGCCGGTGGTGTTGCTGGAGGCGCCGCAGCGTTATTGTAAAGACTCTCGTACTGTGAGACGTTGAACGTCATATATACGACATAACGTTCGGTCGGGACTTCGGTGGTTGGGTACTGTGCCGCACACATTGTCATCAAGACCAACACACTAAACCCTTTATTACACAGAATCCGCGTCGGGGCCACGTCTCAAACGGAAACAAAATGGCAGGGAGGCATGTCCCGATCCAAAGTTTGTATAGTACGCTGCCTGCTGAGGTGCCTCCATTCGGCCGGTTTGGAAGGCGTCACGGAATGTAACGTTACCTACCCTTCTTCAGGTAGGATATCCCACAATTCCATGCGTCCACTGTGCCGACCGGATGAAAAAATGGCGGGTGAAGATTATTTAACACACCCATGGTGGCCAAAGAGCCTAATTTGAATCCAAGTGTACGTTATAATTGGTTTAATCTGTTTTCTGACATGATTTCTACCGAGAAATAGGCAACGCGGTAACTGAATATCCATCCTGTGTAAATGCACAACGCTCATTTACTAAGTTTGTTTCCCAAATGTTGGAACATGGACATTGGAGTCGTGACGTTCCTGCGTAAACAAAAAATGTAAACGTCATGACGGATTCCTGTCTCAAACCCAGATTCCTTTGCAGGTACAGTGACCCCTTGTGGAGACGTTGATCATTACACGTGTGCAGGACTGAAGAGTGAACAAATAAGAAGACGCGTGAGATTATTTCCCCCCCAACATCTTTATTTTGACATATTTATGAAGTAAAAATAAAACTCCAAACATAAACAGGGTACATTTTAATTGTGAAATCAACATTGGGCAAACAGAGTGTGATTAAAAATGTTACTTGTTGTGACAAAGCTTGACTTGTCCATTATTGTCCTCTACACAGCATAATGGTCCAAACCAGCATGACCTGTCCTCTCCTCTTCAGAGCACCCAGGACAAATACCTGCAGATACAATTTATAGCATCATCAGTTCACCATTATCTTACACATTTGTAGGTTGATTTGTCTCTTTGTCTAACGGAGCCCTGGGCCCAGAGTTGGCAACATTTTCATCCGTAGTTCCTATTCACCTTTAGCAAGCATTTGGGTTGAAGGTGAATCCTGGCTCCCGAGGGAGTGGAGGGGCTGTGTAGCCCGGTGTTGGGTTATAGAAGGGGTTTGGGAGCTCACTGTTGAAGCACGTCCATCGCGCTTCTCCCCTCTCTTCGCAGCACTCGTATGCGACAGTCTTGGTGGCATATTCCTCATCACAGAACTGGGAAAGTGCTTGTTTCCACTGGAGGAAAAAGATAGACAAAGCCAGAAAGTTGAATTCTCTCTCTATCTCTTGCCCCCACATGCACACACACACACACATGCACACACACACACAGACTCACAGCTTGTTGGGCACAGCAGAGTTTGCTCTGTCGTGCTACTTGTCCACTGCAGCACACACTGTACCACGACTCCAAACGGTTGATGGCATTACCACAGCGGCGGAAGTGACTGACACCAGAGGCGGGGAAGAAGCTGTCTAGGTATCTGGGACGACCACGACCATGATGGCATATGGCAGCAAGATTCTCAGCAGTGGGGCACGCAGGGGGGAAAGGGACATCAGGCTCGTTCAGAGAGTTCCTTTGGGTCTCTGTGAAAACAGAACGTAAAGTAACACAGAGGGTAATTACGTTAGATTACGAAGAAATGGTATAAACATGATTGATATGTTTGAAGAGAACATATAATTGTTGGCGGACATCAAAACGTTGGACAAAATACCTCCAAATGTTGCGCCATCAAAAGTCAGCAGCGAGAGTATCCAAAAGCCTGCGATGCCTCCGATCAAAATCATAGTTGTATGGTGGTGCGGTTTGAATCGGAGGGTTAGGGTTCTCCAACAAGTTCATCAAAGATATCTGGACTGAATCCTCAGCTTGCTTATATTGAACAGGGCTAAGGGAGTGAGTCTGTGGGTGTGCAATGCTCGGGAAGCGAGCGGGGGTGGAAGGGGTGAGGGTGGGCGATAACGTCATGTTTGGAACTGTCAAGATCAACACCAAGTGAATTCCGGCAGGTTGCTCCTCTCCCAAGGTCAGGCTTGACAGTCTAAGGCCACTGGACAAATAGTTACCCGAGTTGATGCCGATGCATTTTCTGATCGGAAAAAGTCTGGGATTTCCATTGCTTGCTTTGTGCCGGTTGGAATGTACAATCCACACATACAGAACAAACACGAATAGGCTAAACATGGAGAATATAGTTCGATATAAAATGGAATCAAAGGACATTTTAATTCTATCCAGGGACAGGGGTTGCAAATGAGCCGTGGCTGGAAACCCGTATGCATGGCATCTACCTGGTGTATTCAACATAGGAAGCAATGTGCTATGCGTTTGTTCCCGTTAAATAGACAAGTAAATAAATGTATAGCGCTTTTTTCTTGGGCGCTTCTTGTTGCCGTCAAGTGAGTCTGCTTTGCTGACTGGATAAAGCGATGAGAGAAACATGGCAAAGAACGGCATGTTTAGCAATAACAAGGCACTCTGCTCTCCTTCCCAAAGCAAGGGAGCTTATACTCCCTCCGTCCTTGTTTCCAAAGAATTGGCTGAGTTGACCTGTTGTTATCTGAGGATGGTTAACACTCCCCCCCCCAAAAAAGACTGCGCATCTCTATCTGGTGTGAACAGCTTTGAATGGTCTGTGAAAGGTGTCTCGACTCGCCACATGCGTGTGGAATGAAGGATGCTCTCACTGACAATCAGTGAAATCCTCTAATCAGTTCGAGTCCTTATCAACCTCCTGAAATTCAAACAATTGTCAGGCAATTATTTTGGCTGTCTGTATTGTACAGTTAGAGAGGTGCTGATTGATTGCAATTACTAACTTTTTAAATATCTCTGCTCGCGATACAACATTCATTCATCTCCATAACAACAATAACCGTCCATCAGTCTTTGATTTGGGTGTTTTGTTTTTCAGGTTGTTATTGGGGTGTGACCCAAGATATGACTATTCTCCACCCGCAACATATACAACATATACAATGTTATCACAAATTCCATATACCGCAAAGACAATGACTCAGGTTGGATTCGTGTTCCCTTTCACCTATTATCTAGGAGCTTATTTGCTGTGACCAAATTATACAATTTTGTTCTTCAACACCATAGATTGATTTGTTTGTTTTTACCTATCATTTTTTACCCCTACCTGTATAGTTTTATATTTGGATGGGAACGCTGGTGCTACAGCTATACCTAATAGTAAAACATAATCTGTTTTTTTCCATATACCACATACCCAAGTCTATGATACTATCTTAATTATATTCTATTTTAACATTTGCACATAGACTTCACATTTAAATCAAACTTTGATCAAACGAGCCTGGTATTACACAACCACCCCACATTTGATATAGATTGCCAACATCCAAAGAGGAAATCTTGCCATGTGAATAGGTGGAACTTGAACTGGCATCCATGCAGGCAGCGTGACACCTTTTCCCTGATTGGCTTTCACATCATCACCAAGCCAAATAAAAGGCCATCGATCTAGAAGCCCCTTATCTAGATTCCTGGTTTTCTGATTCAGGTAAGATTGATTTGCAAATTTTACAACTCTATATTTTTCAATCATTTACATTTTGCTTCAAAGATTGATGTCCTGAAACAGATCTTCAAAAATGTCTTATGAGTGGTAGATCTGACTGATAAAGCTTAATAATAATACAATATATAATATAATTACAGCTTTGGGGCAAGTTTGTGTGCTTCATTTAACATTCACTTAACATGTGGTTTATTCCTAAGACAGGTTCTGGTCCCTGAGCTAGTTAATTGACATAGATATAGGCTATTTTCCTATATTTATTTAATTTCAAGAACTTTGAGAACAAGACAAGCTGGTCTCCAAGACTAATACTTACTATGAACAACATTCAGATTGGTTAAACATTGTGCCTCTTTTGTGTTTTCCAAATTACCAATGTGTATGTTTGTGTTTTAATTAATATTGGTAATATGTTTTCATTGTTTTTAGGGTGAAAGGGATGGCGCATTGTTTTGCAGTTTTACTGCTTGTAGGTAAGTCATGATACGATTTTATGTTTTTGTGTTTTCCTGACATATATAATTGCATTATAGATAAAACAACTAATGAGTCAAGTCCTGAATAACAAGAGCCTTGCACTTCGTGACGACTACACCAGTCATTACTGTTGCAACTCAATTTGCAGTCAGGACACAATTTGGTACTGTATAGCTGAATGGTTTGATCAGGGCACAACAGTTCACAGGGTCAGGAGCTTGATGCTGACTGGAGGCCATCCTTGCTAAAAATAAAAATAAAAGTATGCACTCACGGTACAATAAGGCACGTTGCATAAAAGCATCCAACAAATGGCATAAGTTATATTACTATGTTACAATTTTCACCCGAAAACGTTGGTAGCTATCAAAAGCCTTATGGATGTTGAGTGAAGTGTTCATATCCAACTATTCATCCTTCTGCTTTTTGCAGGACTCTGCTCTGCTGTGCCAGCAGGGAGAGAGTTTGCCACATCTTTCATGCAGAACATGGCTGGTGATGGTAAGAATACTCGTTTCATGGTTGAAGTCTCGGCTCTGCCCGCGTCACGAGGCAGCACCAAGGTCAAGGTGACTGCTGTGGGTAAGGTCTACGAGGAGGACGTTACACCCGGTAAGGGTGTATCCTTCAAACTCCCGGACGACGTAGAGATGAGAGGCAGTAAAAAATTCCGTCAGACTGTCCTGATTGAGGCTAGCCAAGACGTCACTGTGCTGTCGCTCAACTACAAGCAAGACACCGCGGACACCTCTGTGGTTTACCCAGTCACGGACTGGGGCACCGAGTACTACATATTCACTCCCTCCGGCTCTGTGCAGGGCACCTTTAAAGAGTTTTCTATCACCAACCACAAGGATCGCAACTCTGTTGAGGTTTTCCTGAGGGGCTCTGTCAGATTCCAAGGGAAATATTACGCAGCGAGGAGCAAGCTCACCATAGATCTAGAGGCCTTTGAGAGTGTTCAGATTCAGAGTCGTGACGATCTAAGCGGTACCAGAGTAGTCTCACAGCTTCCTGTCGCCGTCTCCTCGGGACATAGCTGTGCTGAGAAGTACACGTCCTGCAACCACGTCTACGAGCAACTTCTTCCTGTGAAGAGCTGGGGGAAGGAGTTCATCATCGCACCCATGCCTTATCATCACGTCTGGGGAACGCATGACAGTGTTTTCGTCCAAGCATCCCAGTCCACCAAAGTCACCATGAATGTAAATGGCAATGTCCAGAGTTTCCCCATGTTCACTGGACAAACAATTCAGCTGTACTCTGAGTGGCCACGCCCTATATATTTGACATCTGACAAGGGCATCCAGGTCCTGTTTGAGTTCAACGGGGGTCCTGAGTATGCAGAGCATCATTTCGATCCCTTCTTGATGACCATCCTGCCCACAAATCAGTTCGCCGTTTCTTACTCCCTGGAGGGGCAAGGAGACTTTACCAACGCGGTCATACTTGTGGCTCGGAACAACGACCTGGATGGTTTAAAACTCGACATGAATCCCCTGCCTGCTGAAGTCCAATGGCACAAAGTGGATGGGGCTGACTACTACTGGGCTGAGTTGTATTATGGTACCGGGGCAAGTTTCCATCAGATATCTCACCCCAAGTCTCCATTTGGTGTCTACAGTTTTGGTGTTGCTTTTGCTAATGGCTATGGATCCCCCGCAGCTGGTAATCAAGCAGGTAGGTCAAAAGTATATGAGTCACGCTGTAGTCTAAGTTTAATCTACATAAGAGATGCAACAAAACAATTTGTGCAGGTGGGATAAAAAGAAAGAAATAAAAACATATAAAAGAGATGGCGTACGAAAACCATCTCACATCAAAACAAACAATGATAATAGTCCCAAAGCAGGGAATGATAGTGGAGGCGAGTGTGGTAATGATTGTGAGTGTGTGTGTGTGTGTGTGAGAGAGAGAGAGAGAGAGAGAGAGAGAGAGCTAGTGTGCGCTTATGTGGATAATAATGTAATTTCGCATTTAATGCCTGAATTATATATAATATAATGTAATATATTCATATCATAAAATGTAAAATGTTCTGTATGTAAACTGTTCTTCCTTTCTTCTCCTTTCCTTTCTCGATGTCTTATATTGTGTCAGAGAAACATGACTGCAGCACCATTAAATGTCCAAAAGACGAAGAGTGCCAAATGAGAGGAGGCGCCCCGACGTGCGTCAAAAAGCCACCGGTTGTCAAAGCGGGCACCTGCTGGGCCATGGGCGATCCTCACTACCGCACGTTCGATGGCCACTACTACAACTTAATGGGTAACTGCACCTACACCATGGCCAAGAACTGCCACACTGATAAGAGCCACCCAGCGTTTGAGGTGGAGGCCCAGAATGAAAACCGCGCCGGCTCAAAGGTCACATTCGTTGGCAAGGTGATCATTAAGGTCTACGGATACACTATGAGCATTGTGCGGTCAGAGTTCGGCCTGGTCAGGGTGAGTAAAGGTCATTTTATAGACTGAACTACTCGGGTTGAATTAGCTCGGGGATGGGCGACCATGAGAGTCTGCAGGGTTTGATTCCAACCAATCACCACACCAGATTTGATCCACTTCTCTGATTGAAGATGTGTTAATCAGTGAAAGTTTACTGATTTGTTGGAATTAAATCCTGCAGGCTCTCAGCACCTCCATGTCACATGGTCGCCCATCCCTGAACTAGCTACTGGAGTGTTTCTGAATGTATATACCTACATTACATTTTACAATATACAATTATTCTATGGTATTTATTCAATACGTTTGACAATATCTAAACATCTCTGTTTTAGATGAACTACACATTGTGGAATCTCCCCATCAACCTGGACAATGGCAAGGTGAAGCTATCCCAGAGTGGTCTGTCTGTCGTCATGGAGACAGACTTTGGTCTGACAGTGCAGTACGACTGGGAGCAGTATCTCGTCATCACTGTGCCGGGCAGTTTTGCTGGCAAGGTGTGTGGCCTGTGTGGCAACTTCAACAGCAAACAGGAAGATGACCTCACAACTCCCACGGGTTCATTGGCCAGCAATGTGGCGGCCCTGGGCAAGAGCTGGAGGGTTCCTGGCGCGGCAGACGAGGCCTATTGTCGAGACGAATGCACTGGCCAGTGTGCGAGCTGTGAGAGCGACAGCTTTTTGGATGTCTTGACTGACAAGCTGTTCTGCAGTTTGCTCACCCATATCATGGATGGACCCTTCAGTGACTGCCACGCTGTCATTGATCCCAAAGTCTTCCATGAGATCTGCTTGTATGACGTGTGCATGGGCGAAGGGATGAAGAACTTCCTGTGTAACATCCTGCAGGTGTACTCTGAGGCCTGCCAGAGGGCAGGGGTCAAAATCCATAACTGGAGGCAGGATGCCCATTGCCGTGAGTAATCCATACAGAGGACTGAGATGAAATAGAGGAGTAGATGTTTCAGATTCATTTAAATAATGTGAAATAGCATATACAGACTCATAATTGTTAGAGGAAATGTTTGACAAACATCAGACCCTCATTCTGTCCCTTTCCCCCCTCAAATAGCCGACCCCACGTGCCCAGAGAATAGCCATTATGAGTTCTGCGGGACTGCCTGTCCTGCCACCTGTGAAAACCCAGACGCTCCTACCAAATGCAAAGAGAGCTGTGTGGAGACCTGTGTGTGTGACCACGGCTTCCTGCACAGTGGCAGCAAGTGTGTCCCCACGGCCCAGTGTGGCTGCATGTACAAAGGCTACTATGTGGAGGCCGGAGCCTCCTTCTTGTCTGACGACCACTGTACCGAGAGGTGCACATGTGACCCGGCTAACAGGATGGTTGTTTGCAAGAGCCCGGGTTGTCGCCATGGGTACGAGTGCAAGGTGGTGGATGAGCTCACAGGCTGTCACCCGATAGCCTACGCTCAGTGCAATGTGTCCGGTGACCCTCACTACCAGACCTTTGATGGCTACTCGTACAACTTCCAGGGCACCTGTGTGTATCAGATGGCTGGTGTCTGCTCTGAAGATCCCTCCCTGGATCACTTTGATATTCTTGTGCAAAACGATGCCCGTGGCAAGAGAGCGGGTTCCAGCACAAAGTTGGTTGAGGTCAAAGTGGACGACTATTCCATCGTTATCAGTAAAGAGCGCAGAGGTTCAGTCCTGGTGAGCTCCAACATGTCACATGTATCATGGTTTGACACAGACGTTTTTTGGTTACAATAGTCTCGTCTCTTCAATTAATCAATCTCTTGTTTGGCAGGTAAATGGAGAACTTGTCAACTTACCCGTCTACCTTGACCACAGCAAGATTACGGTCCGCCAAAGCGGCGAATTTGCCGAGATCAAGACCGACTTTGGGCTGCAGGTTTCCTACGATTGGCAGTCTACAGTATTGGTCAAAGTCCCCAGCAGATACATTCATGCAATGTGTGGCCTGTGTGGCAATTACAATCTCAACCGCAAAGACGACCTGCAGTTGAAGAACGGGTCGCAGGCAGCTTCTGCAGAAGAACTGGGCAAAAGTTGGAGGGTTGCCGAGATCCCCGGCTGTGTGGACGGTTGCAAGGACAAGAACCACTGTCCCAGCTGTGACATCACCCAGAAAGAGAAGTTTCAGACCAATAGATACTGTGGGGAAATACGAAAACCCAGCGGTCCCTTCCGCAAATGCCACGCCGTCATAGACCCTGGCACCAGCTTTGAGAACTGTGTGTATGACGTGTGTCTTAACAACGGCAAAAAAGGTGCCTGGTGTCACAGCCTCCGCACCTACACTATAGCATGCCAACAGGCGGGAGTCGAAGTCTACCAGTGGAGGAGGAAAGACTTCTGTCCCGAGTCTGGGGTTGCGCACCCCGACAACAGTCACTACGAACATTGTGCCGATGTTTGCCACGCGACCTGTGGCACCGGGTCACCTCCCGGTGGCTGCAAGAAGCCCTGTCAGGAAGGATGGGTGTGCAATGACGGCTTCCTGCTCAGTGGACACAAGTGTGTGCCTGTTGACCGGTGTGGCTGTAAGCACAACGACAAGTATTATAAACACGGACAGGTTTTCCACACAGATGGACTCTGCAAGGAGGAGTGCGTTTGCAATGGCACAGTAGGTTTACGTAGCATTTTGCTAATTAGCATATTCCCCTCTACATTTTTTGTTTACATATACAAATATCAATACTATTTATAGATTTTTACATCATTGAACATATATCTCCCTTGTTGTTTGGTAATATGTTTAGAATCTGAAAAGATTGACTACATGTATTGGCTTGTTTGCAGGTGCAATGTAAGTGGTCATGTAAAATAAATAAAAAAGTGAATGTGAGAGTAAAAAATTATTTGATAAAATGATAATTAAAACGTGTTAATGAAATGAACGTATAAAAAGAGAATCAAGCGGGTGTGTCTTTTATTTTAGGTGCAGTGTAAGAAGTCTTCTTGCGGGCCACATGAGAAGTGTGAGGTGAAGGATGGCGTTCGATCGTGTCAGCCCGATGGGAGCGCAACCTGCACCATCTCCGGTGACCCACATTACAAGACCTTCGACAACAGCACCTACGACTTCCAAGGCACCTGCACCTACACCGCAGCAGAGGCCTGCCACCTGGGAGGCACTCGGCTCAGCCCCTTCTCCGTGGTGGTGGAGAATGTGAGGTGGCCCAACATGCCGGGCAACCCAAATGTGTCTGTTGCTAAGCTTGTTGCTGTGGAAGTGTACGGCAATACCCTGATTCTCCGAATGGATCAAATCGGAATCGTCACGGTTAGTATGGAATAATGTTGTTTTGAAAATGTGGATCAATCGACTTTTCTTTATTCGTTCATCTCAGCCCTAATCTTTCTGAATTCACACAAGAAACAATAATCAAAGGAATCTGACTTACTGCAAATGGACAGGTATAACGTCTCAAAATAAAGCTTAACACAGTTGATCTTTCTTTGGGTTCTCCAGGTGAATGGCGTCATTTTCTCCATCCCACTCAACATCAATGAAGGACAAGTTCAGGTCTACCAAGAAGGCTATCACTATCTCATCATAACCGACTTTGGCCTGAGGGTGACCTATGACATGATCTACCACGTCACGGTCACTGTTCCCAGCAACTACTGGGGCAAGACCTGTGGTCTGTGTGGCAACTTCAACGACGACAAAGCAGATGAGTTCCAGCTGCCTGGCGGAAAAGTAACCAAAGACCTCCTGACCTTTGGGGCGGCCTGGAAAGTGTCCGTGCCCGGAGTGGTTTGTGAAGACGGCTGCAGCGGGGACGTCTGCCCCAAGTGTGACGACCCCAAGAAAGCCGCGTTTGAGGCGGACTGCGCAATCATCACCAATCCCACGGGTCCCTTTGCCGCCTGCCACAATAGCATAAGCGCGGTCTCTTACTACAGGGATTGTGTCTATGACGTCTGCCAGTCTAAGGGAGACAGCAAAGTTCTCTGTGAAAGCATCTCGGCGTACGTGAGCGGCTGTCAGAGCGTCGGGGTCGAGATCAACAGTTGGAGGACGCCACATTTCTGCCGTACGTGCCAGTCGATTGACATTCACTCGAATGCCAAACGTTCTGATGTTTATGTCTTCATCTCGCATTCATCTGTCTCACATGATCATTCTAGGGACAAAGCGATATTTGTTACATCTGCTCACTTTCACTTCAATCTTGGCACTCATTATAACTGTTGTGCTGTAATGTCGGCCTTCTAGAAACTCGACTACTTGTTCTACTGTTGCACTGATTCATCTTACACTCTCTTCTCCTAGCTCGCTCCTGTCCTGCACACAGCCACTACCAGATCTGTCCTGAAGTCTGCGCCACACCTTGCCCTGGTCTCACCGACACCATCACCTGCCCCGATACCTGTGCTGAGGCCTGCGCCTGTGATGACGACTACTACTTCAATGGGACTGGCTGTGTTAGCTGGGAGAATTGTAGCTGTTACCACAATGGACGTACCTATAAGGTGAATTAATCAACGGTTAATCAGAGGCTGAAGCTGATTTATTGGCCACGTAAGCTTGCATATATACAAGGAGTCAGTCCCATTTAAAATAAAAAGTATTAGTATGGTAAAAACGTAAAGAGCAAATTAGGGAATGGACCAACCAAAGATATATCAGCGATCTATATCAACGTGAAGAATAAAGTATAAAGGATCTCTGTTTGGTCTATTATACATGGTCAGTGTGATATACCGTATGTAATGTCTAATTACGGTTACATTTAAGTAAACATTGCAAGAAATATCAGAAAGTGCTATGCTCACATGACTTCCTAACATATTTGCTTTGCTCTCGTCCACAGATTGGCGAGACTGTGTTGTCTGACGACTGCAAGGAGCTCTGCAGCTGCACTGTGTCCGGCAACGTCCTGTGTGAGGCCGTCGAATGCCAGGCTACAGAGAGCTGCCAGGTCAAGAACGGCTCCCTTGGCTGCTATCCCCGGCGGTGTGTGATGAAGACCGGGGGCTCCTTCACCCTTTTCAGTGGGAGGGAAGGCACCGTCACTGCCATGGCTGCCTATGAGATCATCACACACTGTGACCAATCGTCCGTCGACTGGTTCAGGGTGGTGGCGAAGCTCCAGGAATGCAGTCTAACTGGTTCGAAGAGTGTTGTCGCTATTTACGTGTACTTCAGCGATCTGATTGTGACTGTCACGGACAAGCAGGAGACGTGGGTGGGTATTTTCAAGCACACGAATGTCCCCTTTTGTTCTTGACGGAACACGGCCTCTGACGCTACACAGAATGAAATCCGTCTCTGATGCTGTTTACAGGTCAATGGCAAAAAGGTGATCCCCCCCATCCTGCCCAGAAGTGATATCTCTGTGACGGTCTATGAGAGAACCACAGTTATTGAGATGAGGTCAGGCTTCCGGCTGTCTTATAGCCACACCGAGGAGGTCACGGTAACCGTGAGCGACAGCATGGTAGACAAGGTGTGTGGGGCATGTGAAAAACTCGCCCCCTCCCGAGGCGCCATGGGCATCTCTCAGGAGACCATGCAGGAGTACATGGCTGCATTTGTTGCACAAGACTACCCTACCTGGTGAGTAGGCTGCTGACCTGCTCAAATAGGGCCTGCACATAAAACTCTTAGTTGCTTTCACCAGCTTTGAGTGCCAGATGGATGAGGTTTACACATATGTGACAACACAATGATTTCACACATCATCAAATACACACTTGTGTGTTTTGTCTGTGATTGTCAGCGCATCTGAATTATCATGATGCAGGTTAAAGTAAATGCTAAGAAATATATGCAAATACCATATACCAATAAAGATGTTCATGTGAAACAGAACTGCAATAGACACAAGATAAATGTGAATTTGACAACACAGTATCTCACATCATTTCTTGTTTGTATCACATGGAAAATACGTGAAGAGTAGAGTTTTGAGTGACACGTTGTAGTGTTAATTATTAATTGGTTTTTATGTATTTTTCAGTGGCCTATGAACCAGTCGGATCATCTTCTCAACACCAAGAGATCAAAGCAACAGTGTAATACAGCCACAATATATTTTGCAATACATCAATCCTTAATGATTTGTTTCGAATATCGTTTTGGAAGAAATTATTTCCCTCAAACTTTTATTGAAATGGGTTTGTAAACTATTTGAACAATAAAGCTCAAGTGAAAGGATGGATGGAGTTTTGCCTCTTCATTGATATTAAGATTTACACCACTGTATGGGGCTTTTAGAGAAGAGATTGCAGTTTACGTATGTAGAATGAATCAAATAATTTGTATGGTGGATCGATCACACTTCAAAAGGATTGTGATTGATGAAATGATAAGCAGATATACAAATCAGACTTTGTTTGTAATGTGTTACTCAGTAGTGCAATGAATGTTTCAGTTATCCTGATTTCTGATGGTGAGAGAGGATGCAGCACTCAGTTTAATTATAATTATAATTTATCCTTTATTGTCACACAAATGCACAGAGCACCGCACACACTTAGTGAAATTATTCTCTGCATTTAACCCATCACGGATCCCCCCCGGATACACACAAGTAATTGCACAACACACACATGCTAGGGGGGCCCGGAGCAGAGGGCTGCCATTATGGCGCCCGGGGAGCAGGTGTCTTTGGGGTTAGGTGTCTTGCTCAAGGACACTACGACAGATTTATCCCCGGGAGGAGCTGGACTCGAACCGCCGACCTTGCGGTTGCGGGACGGGAGCTCTACCTCCTGAGCTACTGCCGCCCCCAGTTTAGGGGTTATACTGTAACTAATGTAACAAGTAGTGTACGTTTACTGCTCCCAGGGAGTAATAAGCAAAGTAATAACATTACAAAACAAATTATACTAGTAAAAATGACAATTCCATCCTCAAAAATACGATAGAAATGATGTTTGTCTTTTCTAACTTTATATGTTGTGTGTGTAATATATATTGTTTAGTGACCAAACGACACCAGGTTAGCTTGAGATTATGATAGAATGGTTGGAAGATAGATTGGTAAATGATACACACTAATTATCTGCAGAATTAATTACCTTATTTACCACAGTTTGTGGTTTATTGTCTTGAAGTTTTCAAACTCACTACCAGACAGAGAATTTTATATGGGAAATAGATTGAACAAATTTCATCATTGTTTATTGAGTAATTTTGTGAAATAGTGAGAGCAAATACATTGCTATTTCATGTTGATATAAAGATTTTCACACAAAATCCCACACAAACCAAAAAATAGTTTCTTGGTTCAAAGACGTACATTTTATTGCATATGTCAGAATTGTTAAGAGCTATACAGTACATCGTTTATTGCACATTTTCAGGATTCTGAATAAGAAAACTCAGAATAAGAAATGGGATTCATACAGAAATGTAATTCTTCAGATAAATGATAATGATGACATGAATCATTGGTGCTGGTAGTTTGGTTATCGCTGGAAGATCTGGATCGATGCGGCTGATAAAATGCTGGCAGTGCTGGAATTTACAAACCACTGACAAACAGAAACACCATTACATGTCAAGTTGATTTAAAGGCTTTGTTTTTCTCAAAATGTATACTGTTGAAAAATACTGTATCCAGGATATAATACTACATAGTAGTACTTACATACTACATACTGAACTACATAGTTCAGGCAGAATGTACATTATTCAGTAAAATGTTCACAAAAGCACCAAAATAGATATACAGTTCCATGCCTGAATATTTTCATAATTATGAATGGCATTGATTGTACCATTGTACCATTTTCTTTCCATCATTGCCAGCAAAGGGGTTTTCTTGTATACCTTTTATTACCATTGTATTTTGTCATTACATCGTGATCTGAACAGTTTATGTTGTTTTCCTTAGAACGATTGTATTCCTTGGCCGTGAAAACATAGGTGTATCCATATTTGTTATGGTCAGTTGAGCACACATGGAGGAAAACCCACTTGATGACAATGGCAGAAAGAAAAATGGACGCCACAGCCAATCTGTACCATTTTTATGAAGGCTCCAAATCTGAAAATGTCATCAAGGCAGCTGGAAATCTGAACGATGTGGCCTATTTCTGGCCTTTTTGGGACTAGTGGTCATTATTTGAAGGTAATTAATTATGTGACTCACCATTGAACGAAATCCGGAGCCTCCCAATTCCGAATGTTCAGGGATCTGTGTCTCCCACACACCCCACATACCAGGTCAGCTACTTCGTCACCGACCGTCAGAGTGAGTTCATTGGAAGAACTGAAGGACAACTGAAGGCTGGAAACGCTGTTAATTGTCACTGTATTCCCAGAGACCGTCACCGTTACGTTTTTATGTGAGAAACTGGGCTGAGTCATCATCTTTCCATTTACCTGTGAATCAAGGTCGAACGCGTTAGAAGAACAAATCGACGTATTTCTCCAGTGGGATTAATTTGATACCCGAAGGCAGCTGCTGTTTCTTTAATCACGACACTCACCCAAATGCCATTTCTGTTGTTAGCTGTGATCATCAGATCATTGAAGAACGCATACACGGCCACAATTGTGTTGACTCCAGAAGTGCACGTCTCCAGCTTCCCCACCACCCTAAACCAGTGCGGCGTCAGAGTTTGGTCACAGATTTTGATCATCTCGTAAGCTCCTGGGTCTGAGATTGTGCCAGCTACACCACCGAATGAAGTGAGCGCACCATTAACTCCCAGGACGCACTGGTCAAGGTGGCAGCCCATCACACCATTCTTGACCTGGCAGCTCTCATCACTTTTGCATGCCATGTTCTGGGACAGCACCACTCCAGAGGCTTGGCAGGTGTGGATCCTGAGACAGTCGTCTGACATAATGGATTCTCCGATCTGCAGATGGCACAAGACGCCTCGCAAGTTAATGCCTACACAGATAATTCATCGTGCAACATTATGTTGACAAAACGTGTCGTTATTTACACATCATGTCTTTTCTATGTATTAAAATGTAAAGATAAAGACAAACAAGGTTGGACATAAAACAATGAACAGAAACCAGACATACAATTAACAGACATCCTTTTTTAAAGAGCCAATCAGCTTGGCTATATGGCTTCTATATAGCGAATAGCATTAATCCTGTACTTCTTTCATTTCCTTTTTTTTGAACGAAGTCCTGCATCTGCTTCCATGGTGCTGTATGGATAGACCCAAAGGACTGTGGTCCGAAAACCTGACCCATCCTTTTTCAGATCCACCTGCGTTATCAGGTTATACTCTCACCTGGTAAGTGCGTCCATCGTAATAACAGCTGCATTGGTCAAAGGTAACACAGCCGGTTCCATTGTAGTAGTAGCCTGTATTGCAGGCGCAGCCCTCGATGCAGGTAGTAGTGCATGTCATGAGGTCAGAGAGACCAGGACATGGAGTGGCGCAATACTGTACACAGGTTTCATAGTGGCTGTTTGCAGGGCAGTTAAGAGCTGTGGACAAATAACAGGAGATATGAATTGTTTGGGGAAAATAGATTGTGGGTTGTTTGTATTTTGGTGTATTTGAATGTGGGACAGATTAGGGTATACAGAAGGGAATACAAATGTGCAGAAACCCACGGCAAAAAGACGGACTTCTCCAGTTCCGGACCTTTGCGCCAAAGTCTTGGCAGTCTAACATATATGCAGCGATACTGTGGCAGAGCATGTTGCGCTCTCCCGTGGCCATGCAAACGTCATAGACACAATCTCTGTAGTAGGGGGCGGGATCTATTACGTCATGGCAGGCGGCAAAGGGACCCGTGGGATTGGTGATGATTGCGCAGTCCGCCTCAAACACGGCTTTGTTAGCGTCGTCACACTTGGGGCAGACGTCCCCGCTGCAGCCGTCTTCACAAACCACTCCGGGCACGGACACTTTCCAGGCCGCCCCAAAGGTCAGGAGGTCTTTGGTTAACTTTCCGCCAGGCAGCTGGAACTCATCTGCTCTGTTGCCGTTGAAGTTGCCACACAGACCACAGGTCTTGCCCCTGTAGTTTCCGGGGACGGTGACCGTGACGTGGTAGACCAGGTCATAGGTCACCCTCAGGCCAAAGTCGGTTATGATGATGTCATTTATGCCCTGCTGATAGACCTTCACTGCGCCCTTGTGGAGGCTCAGTGGAAGGTGAAACAGGACCCCATTCACCTGGACAGATGTTGAAGCAATTTCATTAGATTCTCTTCAAACATCTGCTCTAATCTGACATGTACACTTTCTGTCATTCAATCGTATCTCATAATTACGAATGCTTATCTCACATTGTCCTTTTTTTCCCCATTTGCACGTCACCTTAAAAGCGTCTAAGCTCAGCTCACGCATTTAAACGTTTCAACAATGACAATATTAGTGACATACCGTGACCATTCCAATTTGGTTCCTGCGTAGGATCAAGACGGTTCCGTTAACTTCCACCACCACAAGTTTGGCAACTGACACCTTTGGATTTGCCGACAGAGCATACCACCTCTCATTCTCCACCACCACGGAGAAGGGGCTGAGCCGAGTGCCTCCCAGGTGGCAGGCCTCCGCTGCGGTGTAGGTGCAGGTGCCTTGGAAGTCGTAGGTGCTGTTGTCGAAGGTCTTGTAATGTGGGTCACCGGAGATGGT
>OMOT01088842.1:4829-16233 GCA_900312575.1 Acanthochaenus luetkenii | reverse complement strand
CATTTAAACGTCCAAACCTGAATTGACCCGCTGGAAAGTAACTGCACCTGCTCAAGCTTGAGTTTTTTTGAGTTTGGATCAGGCTCAGGTTCAGTGGAAATACAAATATTAGTAATTTATTAGTCGCAGAGCAAACCGCTGGTTGCTTGTGCGGCGAGCCTTCCTTCCAGTTCTCCACTGCTGAATTATTGAGATACAGAGGGTAAGAGCAAGAGACAGCAGAGAGGGAGAGAGACCGAACGAGCTGGCACGCAGAGAGACTGGTATATACCGCCATGAGTGGGTGTTTTCTTTATATAATTGGTCAATTTATGGAGATGGGAAAACTCTCTCGAGGGTTTAGGAGACGCGAGGAGGAGATGCGCTTCAGTAAATCTAAGTTCCGGTGGTGGTATGGGTAGGTGTTACAACTTTGGGTCAAAGCAAGGACAACTACTTTCAACTGGCAAGGACACTTGAGGCACGGTGGCCTAGTGGTTAGAACGTCCGTCCCGTAACCCAAAGATCACGAGTGCGATCCTTGCATTAACGAATGTGTTCTGTCGAGGCGCTCTTGAGCAAGACACGGAATCCCTACTGTTCACTCACTGTAAGTGGTTAGGGTTAGAACCAATTAAATATGTTTCATTGAAACAACGAGGCCTTAAAGAGACAACCACATAAATGTGGATATAGGCATGTGAGTGTGTGTGTGTGTGGGTGTGTGTGTGTGTGTGTGTGTGTGTTAGTGTGTGTAAGCTCCTCACCGCGGTAGTAGAAGAGGCACATATCAGACAGAACGAACCATCTCTTCTTCCATAGCTTCATTCCTGTGCTGTCCTGTAGGGGTCAAAGAGCACAGGACATCAGTCAATCAGTCAGTCAGAGGGTAGTAATTACTGTGAACAATACTCTCTCTCTCTCCCTCCCTCCCACCTTCCCTCCCTCTCTCCCCCTCTGGCTGCTTCTATTAACCAGCTTCTATCTCCTCCTCTGAGACAAATTGCTCTGTTTTATCTCTTCACAGCACGGTGACAAATGTGCCTCTCTGGTGTTTGGGGCGAAGCCCTGCGCTCTGTTCTCTTCGCTGTTGCCCCGGCTCTTTCCTCTCTACCGTCGTAATGTCTGCAGCGTTCGACGGCCGCACTTATCCGTGACAATGACAAGTTCAAGACCGTTTGTTTTTGTTCCACTTGTGTTTTTAGTGCAGTTTCTCTCAAGTCTCATGCACCGCTGCACACACACACACACACACAACTACAAAGAAAAGGGAGCCTTGGGTAAACAGGAATGAGATGTTCTGTTGAGGGAGCACTTTGCTTGACAGGTTTGGGGGGAAGTGTGTGTGTGTGTGTGTGGGGGGGGGAGTGTGAAGAGTAAATCGATTACGCTCGCAATGTGAGTACAGTGAGTGGCGGTGAGAGGCCAAGGCTGAGCTGAGATGGAAGATATTGACAACAGCTTTAAACTCGGGTTGGAAACTGCAGTCGACTTGAATGTGGCTCCAGTGAATCCAATGAGGTTCTCCTCAGGGAACCATGTGGTGCTCGGTTGACGAATCGACCCGCAGCAGATCTTGGCGGAGAGAAGAGAAAATTGCTCAAGTTGCGCTGAGCGGGTGGAAAGGTAATGAGCGAACTTAGCTGAGCCTCCAGCTAGCTTAGCTAACGTACAGCCGAGCCTGACGGTGGAAACAGCATCCTCCAGATTTTTTGAAGTATTTGGGCAGCATCGCGGCGTTCGATGTTTTCACTTTGTACTCATTACTTTAGGTGTGAAGTGATTTAGTGACTGTGAAGCTGAAGTGCATACTGACACCTTCAACTTGAACGTACATAGTGTGTATGAATACATTGTAAACAATAATTCATCTGTGTTTCATTCTTGCCATTGCAGATCTGCTGCCCAGCCCCGTTCCCATTCCCATTCCCTCCCCCTTTTCCATCTTCCCCAAAGAATTTGAGCTTTGTGTTATTCTGACCCTTTTCTTTTACTTCATGTACTGTTACATCTGCTGTCTGAAGAACTGTACATGTGTCATTGATTGAACTTCAAATAAATTCAATCAATCTAATTATTTTAGTTGTAAACTCAAACTCAAACACACACAACCTCAAACACTCACACACAACCATCACCAAGCATTAATCTTGATTGCGAAGTCACTTCCACTCAATCCCACACACACACGCCAACACAGCCGGTACACTTCAGGAATATTACATTGGTCAAGTAGGTGTAATCCTTTCTGCTGTACCTGTTTGTAAAGCCAGTTGCTCTTGACCGGCGGGGCATTGGGGTTTCTCTTGATGGAGTTGGACCTCTTGCCAAAATTGTGAACTTTTTTGGAAGACCTTGAGGGCTGAAATACATTAAAATGAATAATGAATGTAGAGAAGCAGTATACTGTATGTATAGATAATTCTGCGTATACAGTATGTGACCCATCGCCACAAATCCAGGATAATTTAACTAATTGTAAATCAGTACTTTTTTGATTTAATAATTATTGATTAAAACAAGTATTTATAGATCTTGATTATCCAGCTATGAAAAAAAAAACATTCTCCCACATTGTGCCTGTTTTTACATGTTGGATCCCATATAGAGTAATATAGAGAACTAACATGAAACGTATTTGGTGCACTGGTTGCAAGAAAGCTAGTACACAAATAAAGAAGCTTTTCCAGCAGCTATAAAAAGCAACAACAGAGGGAGATATATTCAGCTCATTAAACAAAGCATATTCCACATCCCCCATATATCATGGCTCACTTACTGAGAAATGCAGCAATGCAGTAGAGGCCGAGTGATGCGGACAAAAATCGTATGCTATTCTTTATATATATCAGTCAGTAACAATAACAGACAATAACCAAAGCTAGAAAGTCCTTTCAAAACATCAGAATTGAACATAAATAGGACAAAATTACCATACACAAAAATTACAACATAACTTCTACTGTGTTAGTTCTTAAAACTTCCAAAGTAAGAATAATAATAAGAATGCATGAATAAAATTAAACTATTTCTTGGTGGAGAAATGTCTATTTCTTGACAAGAGCCTGATACAATTGGTAGATGACATAATAAACTAAATGTAAACCAAATCTAAATGGTAAAAGAAGATAAAAACTACAACTTTGTCCATCATCATCAAGTTGTTACGGGGTGTGCCTGAACTATGCGGCCCTTGTGATGTTTTTGGCTGAAGAAAGCAGGTACACCTTTATGACAAATTTACACCGCAGAATATGCAAAAAAATGTATCAGCGTTATTGTGGCAAACGTTACCACCAAAATTGTGTTTTATCAACCTGCCCTAAAATGCAGCCTCTTTTTCTAAAGACGTTCTGTGTGTCATTCATGTACGTTTTGTAATATATTTTTTACGTGTGTCTCAAGCAAGGCACGGAGCTGGACCCATACAACTTGGTCATAAATAATGACTGCCCATGAATAGATAAAGATATGCGATGTTATACTTTCTTTTGGACAGTGTAAGCAGAAGTAGCACATCACTTATTCACGACAGCACCTACGTTTCATTTGATCTACCCATGCATATATGTCCTGGTTTATTAACCATTTATAAACGGACACGCTCTTAACACAATCTAACACCGCAGTGACCCGTGCAAATGACATAATTTAGCCGAGTCTGCCTGCCTCCTATTCCCACTCGCTAGCCGGAAATGAATGGTGATTACACATCCCAATACCACTGAGGAAAGCCACTGAGCGCCGGGAGTTTGTGACAACTGAGCGTCATGGCTCAGCATGTTACCATTAAACAGGACCTCAATCTCGCCGCTAGCACAAGCCTCATGGGAATGGGGTCGCTACCCATGAGAACACGTCGACTCTTTGCGGACAGTAACGGGAGAGAAACATGTCGAAGCTGCACGTCAGTGGGAATGATGAACGTTCAGGCAAGCTTCAAAATCCTCCAACTCATCTGCTTCTCTTTATCTCCATCTCCCCCTTTGTGATAGGCAGAGATTTAATGAGGGAAATCAACAAGGGAAGGTGACTGACCCGTGATGACGAAGAGGTGGTGGTAATGACGGTGGTGGCGGCGGGGCTGCCGGGGAAGGTGCTGTAGTCTGAGCCTCCGGTGTAGTTGGACGCCTCGCTCATGGTGCTCATAGGACGCTCCTTCTTTTCACTACTGCTGCCCTGCTCTGATGAAGCCTTGGGCGCCGACCTGAGACGGGGAGAGAGACATAGAGAGAGAATGAGAGACGGGGAGAGAGAGAGGCGGACAGACATTCACCTTGTAAACAGTGAATGTACCACGCGACACAAAGTACGAGTAACCTACATTTTTGGTTGGTTTAGGTTCACACTGGCCAATTACAAGCAAACCAGGACTTGTAAACAAAAGTCACATGGACTCACAAGTAGCTCGTTTATTGGACAGAGTTTTGGTGACCTGTCATCCTGGCAGGTTAGAGACTTTGGCAGCCGAGGGGGAGACAAAACAAATCTGATTCCAGTCTCTGTAACTTTAGCTAAGCATGATGGACTTGGAGAACACATGAAGAAGAAGCTGAATATGAACATGAGTCCAGGCGGCGGTTTGTCCTCAGTTCATTTGGTTATGGCCAGGCTTTCCAAGCATGAGGAACTGTTGACTATCAGACGTCAACATCCGTCTCCTTACACCCATAATCCCTTGTGTTTTGGGGTCGTTTCCTGTAGCTGGTCCGGATTATGTTAGAGAACTGAGACTCGCATTTTCAGGCGTCTCAGTTCTCAGATGCGTTGTTCTCACCTGGCCAAAAAAGTGAACCGCTCCAAACATGCTTGGTGTGAACTCGCCCGCGTTTCATTCTGCTGAAATAATGGGTAAATGTGTGCGAGTATGCGTGTGCACGTGCGTGTGCATGTGTGCTGTATCCGGACTGGATTCGCTCCGAGATGACAGAGCGGAGTCGCTAAACTCCGAGGCAGATCCAGTCAATCTATGAGTCCAGTCAGCCATATAATCAAGCAGACCATAGCCTCCTCTCTTAATAACACACTATCTCTGTCAGGGCCATTAAAGAGAGGGAGAATGACGAGGAGGAGCGGAAGAGTAGAGCGGCGCGAGCGAGCGTGAGCAGAGAGGGGAGAGATGGAGTAGCGAACAAGGGCAATAGAAATAAAGAGAGTGAGAGTTCGCCGGATGAATCTCAGCTATTATTCTCTGGGTGTCACCTCTGATATACGCCTCCACGTCCGACCAATTTAAATGGCCTGCCAACTTGGCCTGACAAATTGAACCAACTCAAAGTTTCTCGCCCCAGTCGAGTGGAAGGACAATAGCTGAAGCAAGAAAAAGAAAGTTCAAGGTCCCGTAGTCTGATTAAAACTACTGTGCGGTGACAGCTTTATCTCTGTTCACAAGGTCAGCAGAACGTTAGCAAAGCATGGCCATGAATCTGATTGTTTTCGCAAATGAGAATATAGCTAGTTCCTATTCAAATGTATTGTCAGACATTGGCGTCGTCCTACGTGGTTCTACGTGGTTCTACGTGGTCCCTGCAGATGTAAGCTAAATTTTTATTCTGCGTGATCCGCATTATCATTGCGGACATTACATATCATCATACCGTTGGCGGAGGCAGCCATGCAAGGTGCCAACCTGCTCTTTGGGGTTAGGTGTCTTGCTCAAGGACACTATGACATATTTTTTCCCCCGGGAGGAGCTGGACTCAAACCTTCAACCTTGTGGTTGCTGGGCGGGAACTCTACCTCCTGAGCTACTGCCGCCCCCAAATGTCTCAAAACGGTTGAGAAACGCTACTTTACAGGGCCCACGTATAACTAACCAATCACTATCACCTAGCCACCAAAAGGGTCTGTGAGGTGTCTGCAAGACAAATGTGTGGGATGGTGATTTTTCGGTAGAAGGTGTGTGGTATCTGTGCAGACCTTCAGATGCACTTAAAGCTCAGTGTGTGGCCCCAGTTTTGCATGGAGACACACACACACACACACACACACACTCACACACTCACACACAGGCTGATATTGGAGATAAAAATGTGGGTTTGTCTCCAAGGAGTACCTTCTGTGTTTGTCCCACATTGCTGATTAGATAAGATAGCAATAGTAACGGGACCCTGGGTGAAAAATGGACGTCTTTATCTCTCCTCTAGCACTCTCGCCATCGTAGAAGCGACCTAACTTACCTGCCTCTAAATTATTTTCACTTGACCACTCCTGCATGTCGATCATTCTCCTGTCCTCGCCCCACCTGCACATTTCTCCACTCCTGTTCCGTAGCAATATTTAAAACTACAGTGTATCATCCTTAATACGTAATCATTAAAACGAGCACATTAGCGGATCTTTAAAAAAAATACAAATTCACCACAGATAATCTCGTTCGCAGAACTACCCCAACCCGCTCAGCAACTTTTAGTTCCCTGCAGCCAACCGGGAACCCACGACTTCGCAAATTAAATGTTGGAAAACCGAAAGACTAAAATCTACTTCTATAAAATATAATGTCAATACAGAAATATATTAATAAATCTGGCTTTAAATGTCAAATTTCCAATTTGAAAAGAGGCAACATTTATTTATTTGTCTCAAAAAAAGTTGATGGCATCCTTTTGACCCATTTAGCAATTTAGCGCCCTTATCGTAATTAATTTTTAAACAGGACATTTTGTATAGTGCTGGATATTTGCAACAGTTATCCATTCATCAGTTCGGCAAAACCACTTAAGGCTAGTTAGCTTGTCACATTTAATACTTAACACTTAATATGGGGTTACATTACTGCCATTAGTTAAGGGAGCTGCAGTGCTGAGCTGAACTTATGGTTAATTATGCCTTTTAGAGTAGTTTAGGGACATGAAGGCCCCATTCGAAATTTTACACAGGCCTCCACAAAAACTCCACAAGCAGGTCTGTCCCTGTTTCAGTGTGCTAATCCACCCAGCAGCAATATATATATATTTTAAATGTGCTGCTTGGTGGATTGAATGTTTGCCAAAATGAGGACTGAGGAGTTTGCTCTCTCTTACATGCCCACAGCCTGGGGGTGAAAGTGCCAGGCTGTTCATTCACAGCAGCCCGATGACCCTACTGACTTAACCACACGTCACAGACGGGCTCAAGTATTCAGAATCAGAATACGTTCATTATGTTCGTGAGTCTGGGCTGTTAACATACAGATATACCATTCTCAATTGCCCGCTTGTGTGAGGTAGTTTCTGTAAGCGACAGCATTTAGCCTTTAGACAACAGATCCATTATGCCAGAGACGGATGTTCGGAAATTGCTCCCATTTCCCATGTCGGTGGCAGTGAATTGCTGGCCAACTGACCGGGTGTGAGAGAGGAGGCCATCACTTGCCTCTGGTGACAACAGCCCTATAACCAAGGCAGGGTGACTAACACACTGATCGCACGGCCTATATTTCTGTCTTCTCCTTATTTCACCGAGCTGAGTTGAGTGTTTTCATATCAGCTCTGTTTCCTGTCAATCACCTGACACCCACAGGAAGAGATGGAAGTCTCCTCCAGGAAGTGATCCCTCAGGAACATGTGGCCTTACAAACTTTTTCAAATCCGTGTCTTTTCATTTAGGGCGTCTTTGTTAGCTGGGACGGCAATTAATTTCGAGCTGGGTTTGACAACGTAAAGTTTGAACGTTAAAAACAATGACAAATTAGTAAATGTTAAGACATCCAATTACATGCGGCATGCAATGCAAAATGATTGGGGGAAATGTAAAATAGAAGTAGACAGAAGTAAATGGGCTCTAACCTTAAATGACACTGGTAGTCTCCTTAATTTCCCGTACCAAATCTTGATTGCATTTTAAGCGACAGTAGCCTCTAGCTGTGAGAATTACTTGAGGTATATTTTTAAATCCCCTTTATGTGTCCGGATTAGAGCGATAAGTCTTAGTTTGCTAAGAGACAGTTGGCTGGGAGGAGAAAGAGATTCACGGAGTTACACAGCATTGCTTGCCGTGTTGTGATGTGTTGGTGAGATCCTATAGCTTTTATAACCCATCATTCAGCAAGCAATGTGTGTGTGTGTGTGTGTGTACGCGAGCAGTGATAAAAGCACAGTAGCGTCTACTTGATGTCATAATTTCAGACGTAATACAATACACAGCTGAAGGAAAAATGATTTCATTTGATTCAGACGGCAACAAAGCGTTAGTTCCTATCAAATTACACACAGGGTTATTATTCAGCAAGGGAAGTTTTACTTTGCAAAGCTGCACGCTGGAGACAGATCGCACGGCATACACATGAATCATCCAGAATATCCCTTTGCATTAGCGTTGCATAGCGGATCATCGGACAATTCAACACACGCAGAGTCTGATATGAAGCTAGTGTAGAAAACACAACAAGGAACAGAGGAATGAATGCTGGAATAAAAGATGAATTTACATGACAATTGCTATGGTATTGCTTTAATCAGACTGAGATCAGATTATTAGTGTGCATGCAAACGTATCCAAAGCTATCAAGCCGGGGTTTTTTTCAGTTAAGGGGTGTGTCAATGCAGCAACGTCAAGTTTTCAGTCACCAACAATAGCAGACTAACGTTCAAAGCATCAAGACTGATAGAGAAAGCTGAAGCAAAAGCAATTCTTCAGACCCGCTTTAATGATGTGGAGGATCATTACCTGGTAAGAGCCTCTATGGGCTTCTCAGGGTGGACAAGCTTTCCACAATTCACACTAGAAACAGAACAAGGGAGGGGGAGAGAATGACAAAATAAAAATAAATCATATAGCGTCAGGTTCGAATCAAATTCAAAATGAAGAAATTTGAAATCATAAAATGTGGGGGGAAATGCAAACATGAAAAGTGATTGAACAAAGTTCTCACATTGGGTGTGGTATGGCCAACTGTAATATTTTTGGGTTTTGCATGCGCAAACAGAAGGCTTTATTTGCATGTGTGTGTGTGTATTTGTGTCCACTTGATAACAGGAAGTTGTAGCAGTCAAACCCAAAACACTTTATTGTTTTAAACATCAATCCATCAGTGCCTCCCTCCAGCTAATCTGTTTATTAATTTAAAACCATGCTATTTTTAGACTTTCCCAGACTCTGCTTTGATCATCTCATCAGCAAACCACCGCTCGCTGGCTCCCATTAACCTACAACCTCTCTGTCTCAGGGTTCGACACGTCTCTTGAAACTCCTAGGCTTCTAAGGTTGCTGGTACACGGTGAAGAGTTCACCATTAACAAAACATCAGAGGGATGAACAGAACGAGATATTCGAGAGTTTAATATATCACGAGACAGGGAAAGAAGGAAACTAGAGAATCGTTAACAAAGGCGAGAGTTGCAGAGGCATAACGTACATCCTAATGAGATGAGAAGAAAACTTCCCCATGGGGAAAAAACTACTTTCTGGATATGGATATTATGAATCTCATGATTTTAGCTTCTTATCAGTGAGAGTGACATTTTAATAGGGGAAGAGCTGTGGAGCACTAACTCCCATTTTAAGAGCCTGAGGCAGAGCAGGAGCACAAATCCTATTGTGATTTGAGAGGAGGTGATGAGGCGAGAGACAGTAAAGGAGGGATGGAGTGAGACAGCGAGGGAAAGAGGTGACGATTTTAATCCATATAAGCCGTGTGTGTATGTGTGTGTGTGTGTCTAGTGGGAGCCGTCCCCTTGCAAAAAGTAAATTCAGCAGACCAGCTGGAATAAGAGAGCCATCATGAAGTTCAGCAAAAAGTCACTTTTATTAAATGTGGAGGGAACATGTAGGGGGAGAAAGGGGGAGAAAGGGGAAGTGTTCTTCCTGGTTAGGGTGTCATCATGGAGGAGAAAGGGAACGTGTTCTTCCTGGTCAAGGTGTCATCATGGAGGAGAAAGGGAACGTGTTCTTCCTGGTCAAGGTGTCATCATGGAGGAGAAAGGGAACGTGTTCTTCCTGGTCAAGGTGTCATCATGGAGGAGAAAGGGAACGTGTTCTTCCTGGTCAAGGTGTCATCATGGAGGAGAAAGGGAACGTGTTCTTCCTGGTCAAGGTGTCATCATGGAGGAGAAAGGGAACGTGTTCTTCCTGGTCAAGGTGTCATCATGGAGGAGAAAGGGAACGTGTTCTTCCTGGTCAAGGTGTCATCATGGAGGAGAAAGGGAACGTGTTCTTCCTGGTCAAGGTGTCATCATGGAGGAGAAAGGGAACGTGTTCTTCCTGGTCAAGGTGTCATCATGGAGGAGAAAGGGAAAGTGTTCTTCCTGGTCAGGGTGTCATCATGGAGGAGAAAGGGAACGTGTTCTTCCTGATCAGGGTGTCATCGTGGAGGAGAAAGGGAAAGTGTTCTTCCTGATCAGGGTGTCACCGTGGAGGAGAAAGGGAAAGTGTTCTGCCTGATCAGGGTGTCATCGTGGAGGAGAAAGGGAAAGTGTTCTTCCTGGTCAGGGTGTCATCGTGGAGGAGAAAGAGAAAGTGTTCTTCCTGGTCAGGGTGTCATCGTGGAGGAGAAAGGGAAAGTGTTCTTCCTGGTCAGGGTGTCATCGTGGAGGAGAAAGGGAACGTGTTCTTCCTGATCAGGGTGTCACCGTGGAGGAGAAAGGGAAAGTGTTCTTCCTGGTCAGGGTGTCACCGTGGAGGAGAAAGGGAAAGTGTTCTCCCTGGTCAGGGTGTCATCGTGGAGGAGAAAGGGGGTGAGACTGGACAGTACAGTAACGGTGTCCAGGACCCTTCCAAGCTGTGGTCGGTCCCAGTTAAACCACAGGTTCCTCCATCACGAAATTCCCTAATCTCCGAACACAATTCAGTCCACACCTTCAGTCTGACAGGTTCCAGAAAATCCCCAACAGTTCATCAGCATGGCAATGGCGACAAGAAAGCATTAACAGCATAACAGCGTTTACTGCACCATGGGGGTGAAGGCAGTTCTTTGACCTGCTGAGTCCCAGTACGGCTCTGAGGCTGAGGCTTTCTCCTGCCGGGAGGAAGCTAGAGGAGTTGATAGGAAATCGGTGAATGCAGTGCACACGTGGCTAAATTCCCAAGTGCAGGCCAGATCGCCGGGGTGATACCTGCCATTGATTTTCTTTCCCAGAGGTCCACGGCAGGAGAATGGGTGCTGTCTGCAGTGCTGAAGGGTTTTCCCTCACCGTGCAAGTGAAAAGATCATTCAGGGATCAGCGAAACATTCTGTTATCAAGTATATGCGAGTCAAAAACAATGTTATTAATACACTTTGAAAACCGGGAGGAGGAGAAAGAAAAAGCGGCGCGTGTGCGAGGGACTAAGCTCATTCGTCAGGCCTGCGGGTTACTTGGATTTCACTTCAAGGTAACAACGTTCTGGTTTCACTCTCATTAGCAGTATCGCCGCCGATGAACACCTCTCGTCTGCCGCGACTTTCTCACCCCCACTGTGCTCGGCGAGTTTAAAAATACAAATCGCACGCGCCTTATTTCCATATCTT
>OMOT01088837.1:0-31136 GCA_900312575.1 Acanthochaenus luetkenii | reverse complement strand
GGAGCACCCGGAGGAAACCCACGCGAACACGGGGAGAACATGCAAACTCCACACAGAAAGGGCCAGGCGAGATTTGAACCCAGGACCTTCTTGCTGTGAGGCGACAGTGCTAACCACTGCACCACCGTGCCGCCCGTACTTCTGCTGTGTTCTGTTCCGGGACATCGGAACGTGTATTTTCAGCAGCTAGACTCACTGTAAACCGACACGACTCACCCTGATCATGTAAATATGATTGTATTGTTAAATAAAAGTCAACAGGCTTGGATAGTTACTGCACTTATGTAGTTTAAGTTTGAAACTGAGGCCTGAACTGTCGTAGTTTGTCGCAGCTTTCACATTTCAAGAGGGAATTTATTATAGCTTTGTTTTCAAAAACGTTATTTATCTTTATTTATCTATTTCGTAATCATTTAGCAAATGTAAGTTTCTAATTAAGGCTCATCTTATTTTTTGTAACGTTATATGTCATAGACGAACGTGTTAGTCACTGATTCGCCTCGGAAGAGTGAACGAAATTTCCCGAGCCTTATTAAAATATCATACTTAAACAAACAGTGTTCATAATTATGTTTGTGTTATGCCATGAAACAGGTGTATTTATCTAATGTTTCAATAAAGTTTTGATTGAGAAATAAATAAGCATTTTGTATTTTCTAATAAGAAAGATTAATAAGCATTTTTTTGGTGTATCGTTATCGATTGATCGATTAGTCGTTCATTAACTTTGGCGACTATCGATCAAGGAAATTCCCTAGAATTTGCAACTCTAATTGTGACATTGTCTCAAATTTCACTTTGACTCTATATTTACTTGAGTTTTCAATGCTGGTGCAGCTCATCATATCCGCATCAAATCTCCCTGTGGAAGGGCCAGTGTTGTGCAAGTTCACACTTCTCAAGAGCTAGCTCAAAGTTCAGTTCACACAGATTAAAATGAACTAGTTCACGTTCATAGTTCACAATTTTGAACTAAGTTCACAGTCCCAGTTCACGTTCCTTTCTTCCGTTTTCTTCCGCAGAAAGTGAACAAAAGAGGTGCAGTAAAGGTTTACTGTAGATGCAATGGAAAGTTTATTCAGCCTGCATGAACCAAATTATGCAGCAGTTCAAAAACCTAAATTAGACTCAAATGCTTCCAAGCGAGCTGGTGGCTCCACCACTGGCTCCACCACTGGCTCCACCACTGGCTTCATTACAGTCGCTAGCTGAAAGACTTTTCAAACTCGTTGCTGATGTAATAATAATAATAATAATAATGTATACTTTATTGTCACACACATGCACAGAGCACCGCACACCTAGTGAAATTATTCTCTGCATTTAACCCATCACGGATCCCCCCCGGATACACACAAGTGATTGCACAAACACACACATGCTAGGGGGGCCCAGAGCAGAGGGCTGCCATGTACAGTACCGCGCCCGGGGAGCAATTTTGGGGTTAGGTGTCTTGCTCAAGGACACTACGACAGATTTATCCCCAGGAGGAGCTGGACTCGAACCGCCAACCTTGCGGTTGCGGGGCGGGAACTCTACCTCCTGAGCTACTGCCGCCCCCTAAATAAATAAAGTATTGGATGATAATAAATTGTGAAACAAAGTCAATATTGGTGATGTCTAAGTGTATTAGACAGGGACACCGTCACTCCTGACTGGATCGAATGTGGTTGCCTGCTGTACTTAAATTAGATTTGCAATACATATGGTCAGACACAACCACATGCTTGCACATGCACAATTGCTTGTTTGTCTTCGCAAACACAACAGACACACACACACAAGTACACACACAAACACACTTTGTTAAGTGAGTGTGCTACTATAAACTCCATTTAATCTTAGAGCAAATCAAACTAAACCACTGACACATGAGAGTTCTGAGAGGGCCACTAAGTGAACTGCAGTGTGTATGTGTGTGTGTGTGTGTGTGTGTGTGTGTGTGTGTGTGTGGAGGGGGTCATGTGCTGGTGTGTTTTGAGGGAGATGTGATATGTGCTGATCAAATATTTCATGCAGAACCCCCTGTCCCACAAAAGACTGTTTTGTTGCACCTGCACAACACCACATTTATGCTGATCTGTGTTTGTGTGTGTGTGTGTCTGAGGGGCCAAGGGGATGCATGTGAAGTTGGATATGAGTCCTCATGAATAAACATGAGAAATCAATAAAGTCGATGATATCTGATCAGTTCATCCGGGTGGGGTTGGTGTCCCGTCTACACGTGTACATCACCTAATCTCACAAAGACCCATGCATAGATATTCCATTTGGTCTTAGAGGCAGCACCTTTCATGATTAAATCCATGATTTCCACATCAATAGATGAATTCAGGATTGACTCTATAACACTCTTTAAATAGATTACATATGAACCTCACACAGTGTCAACTGTTGTTAGGGGGAGACTTTGCTCCTTTCATTCACCTCAGACACTTTCTCCAGCGTCGTGCAGGGCTCAAAGCGTGACTCAATCTCTGTCTCAATATAGGATGCTTTAGCTTGACACATCATGCCTGAATATAAAGCAATAAACTATATCAGATAGTATTGATTGCTAATGTTCACTCAAAGATGTGACATTAATCACTCTTCTTTTTTTTAAGGTGTATTTTGATATCTGCCACATGATGTCCCCCTCCATAATAACCTGTGGTTTCATCTTCACAGACACCTGTGTTGCTCGCCCTCTGAATCATGGCTGAGCTCTCGTAATAGCTGCATATCTGCTGACTGTTGGGAACAGGCAAAACAGGATACAGAGAGATAAGTCTTATCAGCCGAAGGCAGAACTTTTCATTTCCTGTCTGTTTAAAAAATAAAAAAAAAGGTTCCCTCATTCTTTGTGCTTCGTCTGCCTTTTGCTTTAACAAGCATTTAGATGTCAGAATCATGGTTCCCAAAGTACATGGGGCAATGTAGTGTCTCCCCTGCAGAACCTGCACGGTTCAGTGGACTATTTTACGCGCCAAGGAAACCTTTCATACATTGTGATTGCGGAGGTTCAATTCAGCTCTTCGCTGTTATATTCCTATCTTTGACTGTAAAAATATACATTTCTAAACCTATTTCAATTTTTTGGTGGATAGATAGATACATACATAGATAAATAATATATTTGGCAAATAATTGGGGGCAAAAGATGGTGAGCATGTGGTAAATGTTTACTTGATTATTGAAACATCTAAACAGCGGAGCTCTATATCTGCTTCCCTGTAATTACATCCTAGTGATGTCCCACTATGCCTCACTCTGATTCTGACAACTCACCAGTGGCATCAACAATTCCTTCCAAGATAACGATGATCTCAAACTAGTTGTTCAGGGCCCAGCTCCAATAATGGACTGTTGGAGTCAATGGTGTGGCGGTCTGAGTCACTTTCAGAGCCTAGGTCAGTCTCTGACTGCTCAGGTGGCAGGAACTGGCCCGCCGTTGTTTGGCGGGACTTGATGAACTTGGCACGGACCTTAGCGTCCACCGTGTGGCTCTCTCTCAGGTCCCCCGGACGGAATATGAAACATAGCTGGTCATCACGGTTGGCTAACACCTGCATCTGTGGGACCTTGGTTGGCGGGTGGAAGCAACCGGACGTACCTCCGGTGAGGACTGTACGGAACGTCTGTGGTACTCTTGTGATGGCGAACGGCTGTTGCAAGTTGTGAGGAATCACTTGCCATGTTGTCAGGCAGAGGAAGGGAAGAATCTGCATCAGAGAGGAATGTCGCTCTCACCATCCATCCAAACAATGTTAAAAGCTTTGCTGGGAAATTGGTCAATTTAATTACGTTTATGCAGTACAGTAATGGTATTTCTATTGCAGGCAAACTCTTGTCTGGACTGAGAGACGTTTCAGTCGAACTCACATGCCATTTTGGCTTGTGTTTTACATTTACCCTTTCTCCAGCCTCACATCCTTGGCAGACTGTAGTGGCAAAGAGATCGAGGTTCAACCAATTACAATGTGGAACACAGAGGGAAAAATGATATAAACAAAGCCGCACAAAGTATCAGTCCAGCAACTAAAGAAATTGGCATTCAACAAAAGGAAATAAACATTAACTAAAAACAATGTAATTCTCTTACATGTATTAGGTGTCTCTCATACTGAATATTGTCCCCAGGAGGTGTGGACTGGACCACCACAATAGATTTTGGTTGACTGGGAATGGATGTTCGCCATCCCCTCTGCCCAGCCTGGGTAGCTCCTATAGCCCCTATGGCTCCTATGCTCACTGTTGTCCCAGTGGATCCAGTGGACCCTCTGGTCTCAATGTTATAGTCTCTTCTGGTAACACGATACATTACTGAAGATGTGGGTTTCAATGAAATGGACAGCAGTAAGTCTACTAATAGGTCAACTTAATGGTGCTCATATTTAGGTATATGGATTGGTGACAAGTTTAAGACCCACAGGGATACCTTGACCTTTTGGGTAGAAACAAGGCCAGCTTCCCCATATTCTGCACACAGACGATTGTGGAAGCAACCCTGGTCTCTATCCATAGACATGTAAAATGCTATTTGTTTAACCTTCTTTGCAAAACCCTACACACAAGTCTGTTCACAAAGCACAGATAACCCCATGTTTTCATATAGAAAGCACGGCCATTCAATATACAACACTCTACGCAACTCTATTCGCAAAATTAGTCAAACACCAAATCACCTTTTCCTTCCTTAACCAACAATGAGAATTATTTTGGAAATATTTGCAGTTGAATTGTTAGTTGAATTGCATTTGTACTTGTTCCCCCAACTTGTTTGCTGATACAGTATTGTAAATTCAGTGAATATTTTACGCTGTTGAGGTTGTTCTGAAAAAGCACATGGCTACTGATTCATTTACTTTTCTACTAGTGTTTTTTATATTTCTTCCAACAGTGTGTAATGGTTATTCAGTAGTCGATGTATTTGATGGCTTTTGAGTAGAGTGTTTCATTTGATCTTAGAAGTCTGAGGTTTGGCCCGAGCACTGTGGGTTTTTGGTTTTGTGTTGACAGTTTTGGGGAAATGGAGTATCATTCATTTCAGGAAATGTGTGTGTAGACAGTTGTGAAAAACTGTAAAAGCTGCTATGGTTAGAATGCTATGGCTGTGTGATACATCCATACCTCCATCTAATGTGGTCTATCTTGAAGTAAAAGAAAACTAATAAAAAATCCCTTCTACTTCTCTTCTTAGCCTTTATTTCTCTTAAATATTTGTGCTGGATTTATATGATCATTCTAGGGTCACAGGAGCTGAAACTCGGTTGATTGGAGTTCGGTTGCTGGCCATGGTTGGAGGGTGAACAAAGGTGGGATGGCTCAAAAGATGGATCAAGTTTAACTACTCGGGTGATGTGTTAACTGATGTTTGCTATGTATCGAATGGAAAAGGGACATAAACAGGAAGCACACAGCAAATGTCCCAGTGTTTTCAGTGATAGTTGTTTGGAGTTGACGATTGGTTGGAGTGTTGTTTGCTGATATGGCTTCATTTTCAATAACTCCTAATAGTAACAATAATACAAAATCAAATATTTGTAGAATGTTTTGGGGTTGTTTGTTGTCTGTTTCATTTTGTGATGCCAG
This sequence comes from Acanthochaenus luetkenii, assembly GCA_900312575.1. NCBI lineage: Eukaryota > Metazoa > Chordata > Actinopteri > Beryciformes > Stephanoberycidae > Acanthochaenus > Acanthochaenus luetkenii. The sequence continues at coordinate 25,562 of OMOT01088837.1, read as the reverse complement.
ACCATTTAACTTTTCTTGTTGTTCAGTATTTTATGTTCCTTTTCGTATTTATGCCATAAATTATTACTTTTGTTCTGTTTAATGTGTTTTATTCGATAATATTAATCACTTTCAGGGTGTTGCGGAGATGCTATTTTTACTTGCATATGGTATTCAGGCACTTTGCTCTCTCTCGTGCGCGTGTGTGTGTGTGTGTGTGTGTGGAGGGAGGTGCATACCGTTGAGCATGATACTTCAATCTTTCTCCAAGTCCTGTCCTTTCTTTCTTAAGTGCAGATCAGCCAAAAGCGAGTTGAACATGAAGAGCTACTTTGAGAGATGCATCGCTCTGGATACCTACTGGAATGTGTGCAGTGTCATTTCAGTTGGATAAAACCAGGTAGGTTATGATTATTATTGTTGTTATCATCTTCAATATCAAGATATCATGTATAACGACATCTGCTAACATAAATCACTTCAAATGATCAAATTGATGTTCATCACATAACTGCATTGTTAATATAAAACATTCCCCGATTTGTTTCAGATCTCGTGTTGCGATTGTAATTCGTCTTTCGATTCTGTCATTCATTTAGACAACAGAATTGTGCATCACGATAACTCGATATCATTGTTTTATCACAATATTATGTTATTGAGAGATGATAAACTATAATATCGAATTATAGCCCAGACCTATGTGCATGTCTCTCTCTCTCTAGCAGTCTATTTTTCAGTCTTCACCATACACTTCTTTAGCAGTCTTGTCTCCTGCCCTCTTACTCTTCTGGTGCCCGTCAACCAGACAGACCCACACGCTCACCTTGCTGCTGCTGTAGAACGCTTCACTCGGCTTTGACTCTTCACCTGTCTTACTTGACAGCTGCGTTGCTTTTACTAAACCCATCATGTGTACTATTGCTTGTACAGTCAGCGCCTTTACACAGTGCTGGACAACATGGATGTTTTGGAGAAGCTGGTGATCCTGCTAGACCCAAAGGGCCACGGTGTGAAGAACACTAGACACCTGGCATCTCGCTGCTCCTTCTCTTCCAGCTGGATCACCTACACCTACACCATGAAGGACAAGTCAACGCCAAGTATCCTCACTGGACAGTAGGGCAACTGGACAAAATACTCGAGACATGGGACACAACGATGCCATAGCAACTCTCACCAAACTCACGTTGAAAGAGGTGGCGTAGTCTCCCTTAATGGGGTATGCTGTTACCACTCAACTCATAATCATCAAAAGGTTCTTGCTTCTTGTAATACATGCTGGTTAACGCTTACTGCTTCACATTACTACAAAAAACATTCAATACCATACAAGACTGATAATGTTAAATACATTGGTGCATGTTGGAAACTTCATACATTTATTTTCACGTGTTCTCTCCCCATTTATAACCAATTGTCATTTAACCTATTCCTTTGGCATAATGATCACACTCATTTGGCTTTATTTGATGTCATACAAGAGTGATTTGATTTGTTCAAACATCTTAACATCTTTATTAAGCAAATAACATTATAAATAAAAAAGTGCATAGAAAATTAAACAGGTTTAGAAATATGTATACAATTATTTACAAACTCAGGGTGTATTTGTACATGGTAACAAAGACGTATATTTAAAGTTCACACATATTTTCTCATTTTTATGTCTTTTACACTTTTTATACTTTAAAATAACCCTACTATATATATGTATATATAACATACAGCTTTCTGAACAGATTCTGGGAGAGATGGTCATGGTAACTTCAGGTTTTGACTAGTGCTTTGCATCCTTCATAGCATACACACATGCGCTCACACTCGCACACATCCACACCCACACCCACGCCAGCTCTGCAGGACATTAAAACCAAGCTACTCTTAAATTATTTTCCTCTTTCTTTCTTTGTTTTGCATTAGTATTCCCAAACATCTGTCTAAACAACTGAGGTAGAATCCTTGCAAGGAGTTGGGAGTGACTCTGCTCTCGTTTTCAGCTAGATGATTGACAAGTTAACCTGGGCTCCATCCCAGTGATTGGACATGCAAGAAGGGAAGGAGACTAAGCTCTGGACAACACTTGGATTCCTACCGAAAATTTGTTCTAAAGAGGTTGCTGGAGAAAAAAAACATAAAAAACATAAAAATTCAAATGAAGAGCATGGGCTTGGGAGGGCAAACAGTGCTCACTTTACTCCTGTGGCTGATTCTACGACCATCGGTACTCTGTCCATGAAATCTACCATAACCAAAACATAAAATAAAAAAACTAATCATTTAAAAAGACCTGCTTTAGAATAATTTCTCTCATAAAGGTTTAAATGTATCACACAACTGTCCCGAAAGAAGATTCAAGTAAAATAGTGGAAAAAAGGACATCAATTGTAAACAAAAACAGGAAACAAGTGGGGAAGATCTCCCAATACGTAAGACCGCCACCATTTTATACAAAGCACAAAAAACTTTTAACCGTTCCAAAATTTGAATAGAAACATGAATAAATATAACTATTGATTTAAACAGTGTGTGGATTCAATTATCCTCATTAATGACAGCATTGAACGTCGACTAAGAACAATATGAAACATTATTTTAAGGTGCCGAGTGCATTCTTTCCAGCTCGATTACAGACTGCTGCAACAGCGACATTTAGATCTTCTGTGCACCGTGTTCTCAGGACAAGAAGTCTGGTTGGAGGAGCTGAATGCACACACTCAGTGGCGATGCTTTTTAACAGTGCTCTCCCTGATATGAGTTGAATTGCAGGGGAAGTTTCGGAGAATAAACTATTTGTATGTTGTTGGTTGATTACACGTGCAACTGTACGGCAGCAAAAACGTATTGCAATAGGTAATCAGCATTTGCCATGAGATTAATAAAATATATATTTTAAAAAATAAAACAAAATGATATATCCACCTCAACTCTTCACTCTTGGCTTGGGTAGTGTTTGCTACATACACTGTACATCAACAAAAAAGGACACTTTTCCGTCTGTCAACAAATATGACACTATTCGTTACTGACTCAAACTGTTACACTGCAATAACTAACCATTTCAATGCGAGATGGGAGGAGACTAGGTGAAATTTGCAGACCTTCAATCTAACGTATGCCACTTAGCAGACACTTCCTATCCAAGTGACTTACAAGTACTGCTTGAGTACATGGTCTCAGCAGGGTAAATTAACAGCTAAATGATTTTTGACTTGCAGGGAATCTTAGTCAAGCCTAAAATATTAAAGACCCTTTCAAATCTTAGCACCACAGTTGTCTTATTGTTATGGAAACAATATGTCTAAAAAGAAATATCCACCAAGTGAGAAATGTTATATATAAGATAAAATACACAAGTGATGAATCGGGTTAGGGTGGGCATATGGCTCAAGAACTGACCCCACTACCATATGGGAAGGAGCTATATGATCCCATCACTGGAAGATGGAGCCATCATGATTACAAGTGTACTAGAGACAGACATATATACCCCCCCAAAAGGAATAAAATATATAAGGAATCTCTCAAAGCCTAGCTATAGGTTATCAGCAATGATTGAAACAGATAAGGCTTGATGTGTGTATTAAAGAAAACTCGTCTGTGCCATATATGGAACCAGGAAACCCCCAATGTTTGAATATCCTGTTCTCATGAACACCCACACCTCAACGGTGGCTACTTCCTCCACTATTTTTGTCCTCTAGTCATCTTGCTCAGCCAGCTGTATATTTAAACTGTTCACTAGCAGGTGTATCTAGGCTACAGGCCATTGTGAACAAAAAGCAGGCAAGAAACTTATCAACAGTTAGTCAATTTGCTGTGCAGGTTCTCCTCTTCTTATTCTCCAATCCATGCCTCATCCACCCATCACTCCTGACCTAACAAAAGTTATTGGCCAACTCCTCTCCCAGTCTCCTAGTGGCTAATTCCCATGCTGTGCGGACTGCACTGCCACCCCAAGCCCAATCCAGTGACACCTTAATTTAAGGCTTAACTAGTAAACAGGATCCTCCTCTTTTCGTACGAGGGATCTCTCAGTTGAGGAACCGCCGACATCGCCGAGCCCCACAGTTACAGCCGAGTTTGCTGCTGGCATCTTCAATGGGAAACTTGTAGTCATAGGTGAGTTCCTCTCCCCTATAGATCTTTCTAAGGGCAAAGATGACGATATGCTTCTGGCCTTCAACATTGATGACTCGTGAGTAGCAGTTCGGCTCACACGAGTGGTTGATGAATCGTGCTGCATTACCATGCATGGTTGCATCCACCACGTCGAAGTCATCAATGCGGAACATGTAACAGCCAATACCCTACAAAGGCAATAATAAAACATTGTGGCATGAAAACATCCTCTGACTTTTGTTGAAAATGTAAACCCTATTCATTTTTGATAATTGACTGATATTAGAATGAAACTGTCTAATCAATGTCAAGGATAACTTCAGCATGCCTGAGGAGACAGTAAGCTCCCCATAACTCTTAGGAATGGGAGGAGAGACGGATGACCAACCTTGCCATCGTAGTACTTTTCCCGTTTGTCAGTGAGCACCGAGCGAATGACAATGCCTGCATATTCAATAACCATCTCCCCTGCTTCAATGTTCCTCTTGCAGAATAGACCACGCCCATGGATAGCAGACCTAGAACAAGGAAGTGAAAAGGTGAGAACTACAGGACAATGACCTGGGGTGCCAAGATATTGTATAATGGCTGAAACCCCTGCGTCTGGGAGTACATAGTATATCCCTGCTAGTTCAGGATCAAATCCCACTGAGACCTCTGCTGTCGCTCTCTCTTGTTGTGAGCCTCTCAGCCATCCTTAGGTTTCCAGTTTTTCCATTATGATCATAACACTTGTGAAGAGTGGACTGCCCACTCCTTTTTACAGAAAAATAAATTGCAACAAGGAGTCAAATTATTTAAGACAAAACGCAATCGCATCCTGTACCATTGTATACTGTTGTGTAGTATCAAGAATAATAAATAATTTAAAAGGAAAAATACTATAACCTGGGACGATTTTACTTTAACAACCGGGGAAACTGAAAGCTTCTTCATGAAGCAGATTTCAAGCGGCTGTGAGGTTTCACTCTTTCTCACCAATAATGACCATTTACCATAACATTCTAATCTAAATGGCAGTTTTTGTGTGTTATTTCTAAATTCAGATGAAGCTGCAGATGTAGTTCTGTGCTGACCTGTACACGCCTACGGCCTCCTTGGATGTCCTTTCCAGATGTCTGAAGCGCATGGCCATGGGCAGCTCCAAGCTAGTAGCTCGTCTAAAGGAAAGGGGCAGAGATTATTTCAGGAAGAATACTTTTGCTGTTTTGTAAACCAAAATGGTCAAACCAAAAGTAAACTTACTTTAAAGGTTACCAGTGACAATACCAAAATTCAGAATAAATCTCTTCATTGCAAATTTGGAGAAAAACTAAATGTTAAAGAAAGGGAAACCCGTGCAAGCCTGACCTTGTGGACTTGAGAAGGACCTCATCTTCCTCATCATCATAAAGCCCTATGTCAGGCAGCTGTCTGTGCTGAGAAGCCAGGAAGTTAAACATGTCAAAGGTAGACTTCCTGCAAAGAAAGGGAAAAGGATATGAAGTCTAGATAGGCTAGATAAGTTAAAAACATTTAACTTGAGCTTTGATGCCACTGTTTTTTTCTACATAATTTGTACCATGATATACTTAATTATTAGATTTTGCCAATTCTGACCTAATTTGACTGAAAATGTTTTTTAAATGTCTGAATATATTATAGTAAGGGGGGGTGGGGTAGCGAGATTATTTCTGGGACAGAAAAACAAACAAACGTATTTGTACTATACACATTTATCATCATGTACATTTTTTGGTTTTTTTTTTCTTGTGACAAACTGAATAGGTTTCAGCCTCTAGGTCATCTCTGATAATTAATCAAAGTAAATGTGCATATGCAGCCTGTGATGGGAGAGTCGCGAGTAGGCATCAATTTCATTTGAATGGTATGGAAGAAGTTCTTAAGAAACTACATATTACATAGGCAGTGGTGAGAAGCAGATAAGTCATAAAATAACATTTATTATGTTTCTAGTCTCAACTCATGTGGTCATAAAAAAATGAATAAAAAATAGATTAAAATAAAAATTCTAGCTGACCAGTATCTGTTGATTTATTACCTCCGCCAACGGCGTTGGTGGGAGGTTATGTTTTTGCCTCCACCTGTTTGTCTGAAAAGTAGGTCATGGGCCAAGGAATAACTCATTAACTTCTCACGCCGACTGTCCGTAAGGGGGCATGGCAATGATGGCCTAATACTAAAAGGTGCATAACTTCCAGACAGATTCATGTAACACTACAAAACTTTGATGAAAGTTATACATATATATATATGACAAAACCCTGCTCTAAAAACAGCTGCACTGGCACTGCAGCAGACAGGCAGGCTGAGAGAGAGAGAAAGAGAGAGAGACAGAGAAAGAGAGAGAGAGGAGCAGAGAGAGGCAGAACCAGAAGCATAATAAAAAAAGAATAGTTAGATTAATTGATTTTTACAAATTGTTAGTTGCAGCCCTAGTAGAGAAACATCTTCATTTGGGACACAGGGTGGGCAGATGGTTTCAAAATATCATGCTATGCCCCCCCCCCCAAAAAAAAAGTTGAGTCACACAACCCATTTGTGTTGCAGCTTGTATTAAGTCCAGGAAAATAACTTTGTCATCAACCAGCCTCATAGGAAAGTGGATTCCACAATTCACTACCAGCCACTTTCAGCATTTTACCAGCGAAATATGCTTTTCAGGAACGGGGCCTCTGAACAAAGGCTATTTACCTGCCAAAGCGGCTGCTTGAGCAATCAAACTTACCAAAAGTCAACATTTTCCAGTGACGAGCCTTAGATTCCCCTGCTGCTTACATTTGAACTCTGACCTGTTTCTATATTGACTCACTTTCAGCATATGACGCATTTATGAAAGACACGTTTACTTTAAAGGCCTAAGTGGCATACAGACCTAAGGTAGAGCTCAGAGCGGGCACATCCACTAGGATTGACAGGCAGGTCGTCCTCCTGGGTGAACTGTTTAAAGAAACGGAAGGTATGGCGTTGACAGCGGCAGGCCCCTTGGAGTTGCTCCACCAAGAACACCACTGCATCATGGACCAGGCCCAGCATACGGGCACCAGTCATCCCTAGGAACGTCAGCTGTCTCAGCCTAGCAATTGCCCGCGCCTCCTGCACCCCGTCTATCACTGCTCTCCACGCCACTGAAGAGAAAGTTGAGAATCAAGCATTATAAAATGAATGTGGCTAGAAAAATACCCGTTTTACAATTTCATTTAACATGCTGTGGAATTTTGAGGTTTTGAGGGACATATATATTGTGCTATGTCTGGTTAGTGATTTCAGACAGCCCTCTTTTGTTAACGGCCTTACCCTCGATGCTGTCTGCCTCTACACTAAAACCATCATCACTGGTTATCTGGAATCGTAGGTGTGGCTGATCTCTGTTAACGGGGTACTCGTCCTCGTCAGAAGGCAGTGGTTCATCATCTGAGGTACAAGCAGCACCTAACAAGATGACAAGAACAATGGTTTATACACAGGTATTTACTTCTTGACAATGTTCTTTATTCTTGCAGCAATGTTTTTTGGCAAAGTTACAAACACACTGAAGTCACACCCATTAGTTAGTGGCATACCCTAGTGCTGTAAGTGGCAGACATTGTTGAACTTATAAAGTGCAAACGTGCAGAGCAACATTTCAAAATTACATAATCAGTGTCAGACAAGCATGTTGTTTGCCTGTGTCCAAAAGTTAGTGAAGTTTGTCAGAACTTAGTTGGAAATATTACACAGTGGTGCAATGAAGCAGTTAAAATCAAGCATACCCGAGTACTTCTTCCAGTCAGTCAGGGTGCTGTGTCCAACTGTTTCCCAAGCTTGTTCATTGCCTATGTCCCCCTGAGACATCAACAGACAGTCCCAAGACTCTGACCTGTGTGAGACAACAGTGATTGTACTGCAATGGACAAGACAATAGCAGTGTAACACAAGCAAAATAACACAAGAACTGTCATTGGCTGGCTAAACACAAACAAAATATTTATTTCATACATATATATGTATGTTTGTTTCACGTCTTGTTACTTTAGGCCCACTGACACTTCTATTTGCTTCATGAGACAAAAAGCCATTCCATTTGTCATGCAAATGTTCTGTCAATACTAGCCTAGGCCTACTGTGTACCTTTGTAAAAGCCCACACAGGAAAACTTGATGTTTTATTGGACTAATAATTCCAGGAAGGTGCCATTCATGGGTGTTGAAAGAGCAAGTAAACCTATATATTCTATAGGCCTATAATTGTATGTGTTGCACATATAGGCCCTAATTATAAATATACAGTGTCAAACACCCTTCATTTAAAAATGGTGTGCAATTTGTACATAAATATTAAATTGGGCACTCAGTGAGGCAACGGAGATCCCCATTATCAATATCTCTGTGGAGTCTTGCACATGTATCCATGCCATGCCACTAACTTCATAGTCCAGTGGTTTAACAACCTACAATCACCAAGATCTAACCCACAATGAAGTGTAATGCTCAAACTAATTAAAGACATTTTTCACTTTTTGAAAAGCCACTCACAAATGCTGCAAGTGGTCAGGTTTGCGAAAACAGTTTTGCCCCATGAGTGTTCATAGACCATGGCAAAGCCTATCCTATTTTTCCATCAAGAAGGATAATACAGGCCATACTATTTGGCCAAAGGATAATACATAGGAAACGACAGATAACATTACTTACCAAACAGCAGTTAACATGGTTCTTTGGCAATTGTTTGAATAAAGCGTATGTGGCTGGTGCGCACTGCCTATGAGATAGTATGGTCTGTGTTGTGTTCTGGCGCATAAGAATAAGGCACAAGAATTAAGACAACAACATTAGTTCAGGTGTGGACATATCCTACAGCAGGCTACACTTAACCGGAGCTTTGGCTCGCGTGTGTGCAGTCCATGGCTGTGGCTCTGCTCATATCAACACATGCACACGCACAGTAACACTATACACCAACACGTATATTTCACATTCATCTAGCAGGCGCAGGCTGTACCATAGTGACACTTGAAATGGACAGCTATGCATTTATTCTAGCACTTTTATTAGAAACATCAAGGGTATTCATTATTCCTTAAACACCAGCCGTTTTCTTAACGATTACGATATCGCCAGCGAGTACTCGTTTACACTCTCCCACCCCTAACCCGAAATGTATAATGTTTGTTAAAAACAAACGTTAGGAAACACTGGACTCCTTAAAATGTACAAGGGATGGTCGTCAAACAGGTGGGTTAAAAACAAATAGATATGAGTAAAATCTTACCCTGAACTGTCGGAGTTGCTGAAATGCTCCTCCTTCAACTTGTCCAGGTTCAACACTCCTTTCACTGTTGGAGTCTTGATGCGAACTCCTGAAGCTCTGTTGGAGATGCTTGGAAAGTTGGGTCCGTCATGCTCCTCATCATCACTGAGGAGCTCTGGTTCTAGGAAATCAACTTTGGACTTCTTTGTGACAATGCGGTCTGAAAGTGAGGACACCCTCTTCATGCGGACATGGGCGCGAGGGCGGGATGTAGGAGTTGGTGTTGGTGTTGGTGTAGGAGTTGGTGTTGGTGTTGGTGTTGGTGTTGGTAATGGTGATGGTAATGGTAATGGTAATGGTAATGGTGGCGATCCTGGAGGCTCGGGTTCGATTAACAGGCCAGGGGGCAAGACCAGGGAGGAAGGGCTAAGTGTTTGAAGCCCACTCTACTTGGGGGTGTAGTTACTGGCCATTGCTTGGTTGATAATAGCTTGGGCACTTTCAGCAGGGGTCATGGGAGGACTCTCAGTCCATGGAGTAGGAAGCCCTAAAGCCGTGGCTGACTTGGATTTTCTGCATGCAGTGGGTTCCTTCTTCTTCTTTGGTTTCTTAATATCTGGAATAGCATCATCTGTTGATGTTCTTGCATTTTTGGGGGGCTTCTTGACATTAACTGACGCCATTGCTCCATTGCTATTGTGAGTGAGCAGCTGTGTAATAGTAGTTGGATTCTGAACTACTGGCGTTACCACCTGAGGAACTGCTGTTACCATGTTGGCCCCAGGAGCTGGAGCAGTCATGTTACCGGCTGCTGCCAGTGTGGCTGACAGTGCATTGCTTTGCAGAAGGCTGGCTATCTGAGTGACACAGTTATAGGAAGGGGAGTTGGGCATGGGCAGCTGGAAAGTGTTGCTTTCTGGGTTCTTCACGAATATCTGGCCGAGGCGGTTCACCAATAGGACATGCGGTGTAGGATCTATGTTTGGGCCTCCCACCTCCTTCACAGTAAGGATGGCATGACCGGGTAAAGCCTGGGGTACCATTGTCTGTTGGGGTTCTAAAGCCGGCCTGGGTGTAGCAAAGTTGATGGAGATTGTGTGACCAGATGCAGCTTCCTTCTGCAAAGATGCAGAGGCGCTGTAACCATTTATCATCACAGAGGCTGAGGTGGTCTGGACTGATGACGGAACAGATTGGCCCTGTGTTGACAGTCCGGTAGGAACAGATGATATTGAGGGGGAGGAGGAAACAATGGTAATTGCTGGAGAACCTAATGGCTGTGTTTGTGTGGAGTACATAGGTAAAGAGACAGCTCCATAAGTTCCTACCGGGTGACAGGTGCTGGATGTAGCTGACAACATTGGATCATTTTGAGGAGCTACATTCAATGGCGTTTGTGTCATGTCTCCAACTGGACTGAGGGTAGTTTGTTTAGTACAAAAAGACTCCATATGTGGCACGGTTGTGGAGTCTTGTGAGGATGTGACTGGCTGAAGTGTAATACTTGTCAGAGGAAGCTGGTGGAAACCTGGCAAAGAGGGATTCATCTGTAAAGGGTCCACAAGAACGTGAGATGGGTTTGTGCAGGTCTGATGCAGGTCTGTGGACATTAGAGATGAGGGCTGAAGAAAATCCAACAGGGAGCCCTGATTAACATCAGCAGAATCTGCCAAAGAGGGTTCCTTTGTATTAGCTTTTAAGTGGTTCATGTAGACAGTAGACCTCTCAGTGGATGATGCAAAGTGGCTGCTGTTATGCTCCAAGAAGAGGGGTTTAGGGACTTCAGGCTGTTGTGCCTCAATGGGTGTGCCTTGTAGCAGAGGAACCAACTCAGTTAAACGGGTGCTGGAAGAGGGGGGATCACACCTTTCCAGGACAAGAGGTGTCCCAGAGGCAAATTCTAAACTGGAACCCTGGAATAACTCTACGGGATATGCGGTTTCAGGCACCTTTGTATTGACCGAGTTAGGCAGAGCTTCTTGAACTGGAGCGGCAAGCACAGTCTCCTGACGGCACATATGTCCTTTTAATGGAGTAAGAGAGCTTTGCTGTCGAGAGGCTGTGGACATTTGTGGAGGGACAAAGCTCATATCAGCCACATCTGATTGCGTGGTGTCATGGGCTTTATGTGGATCTTGAATTACCCTATCCATATGGGTTTGGCTGGCAGCTGAGACGGCAACTGATGAAGACTCTGTGAGCTTGTCAATGGACGATGGTTTAGGGACAAGACTCTGCACATCAACACTCTGCCTGTTGCTTGTATTTTCTGATTCAGGGAGTTTATTATTACGGTTTTTGGCTTGTATCTGAGCTCGACTAGAACCCTCAACTTTCTGAGTATGCTCGTTGGTAGCTATACTGGCGTCACTCTCTGTACCATCGTCTACACCATCCAGCTGAGTAATAGGCCGGGAGGAAGGAGAGGGTGGAGACTTAGAATGATCTCTTGAGCCAGGACAGCTGACTATTGTCCGGGAAAAGTCAAAATAGTGCTCCATATCATCATCAGAGGACGTGTTCCCCAAGTCATCCTTGGCTGAGGCTGCAGACCGTGGCAAAGAGGCAACAAGAGATTTCCTCTTGTGTGCCCCTCGAGCTCTTCCCCAAAATTCCTCCTGGTCATCACCCTCCACCACTATCTGCCCACCACAGTTCATTGCCACTCCTTCATTCAGGAGTGTCTCTTCAATCTCCAGCTCCCTCTTCAGCTCAGAGCCCAGAACCATGTCAGGGTCCTTGTGGAATGACCCATAGGAAAATTCTTGGTCTTTCTGTTGACCTGAGTCCCTTATGGGTGATGTACCATTTGTTGTAGAAACATCTTCAGGCTCTGGTGAAGCCAAGAAGTTGTGCGGCACCTCCACAGAATCTGGCTGGCTCAGGTCAAATGATAACCGGGGTCTGGGTGAATGTTGTATAGTTGAAGAGAAAGACAGGCTTGAAGAGGGAAAGCTTACCACACTCTCTTGCCATGGAGGATGAGGAAACAGGGCTGAGGTAGAATGAGTCATTGTATTTGCAGGGCATCGGACAGAAGAACCACTTCTACCTCCAACTGGGCGGGGTGATGGAGAGGTTAGTAGGTTGTCAGTAGCACCAAGTGGGAGAAGTGGGGAAGTGGGCAGGGAGGATTTTCCAGCACGGAGGGTGATCGGTCCAGTAAGGGGAGATGGGGGTATGTGACTGCGGGGGCCTGTTGTCTGCGAGTGTGGGCTGTGGCGCCGAGGCCTTCGAGTCTCCTCCAGATCACTTATGGTTAATATGTGGTGGGGTTTTGACTGAATTACTCCTTAAAAACAAAACAAAACAGAGTTGATCAACACCCTATAACGTGTGCTCTTGACTGAATAGACAACCAACGTATCTTTTGCTAGAGAATTGTTTGCAACCTTTTTTCACTAAAAAATAAATGAAATCATTTATAAATTACCTGGTGATGGCAAAGGCCTGGACATTCCTCCAGCTGGTCTCCTGGTTTGGGGATAACTGGGAATCTTTGGCCTTGCTCCATGATCAGGTTTGGGGGGTGGACCTGGCTGGTTGAACATTACCTCGGTTGGGGGTTGGGATTCTGCTACGTCAGTCTCTTGGGCTTCAGATTCTGACAGAAAAGTACGTTAATAAAACTATGAATATCTGTAACTTTCACTTTACCATGTTTACTCAATGCCGTCACAATACCTAATGTTTAGCATTTCCTTAGCAGCAAGACACTTACCAGGTGGGGGACAGGGGCTGTGAGCAATGGTGTGATTGTCTCCTCGGTCGGGCATCTCCTCAACAGGCTTCTCAGGGACAAGGGGTCGGACCTCCTGGACTGTGCATGTATATTTGCACCGTCGCAATGGGTTAACCGTACTCCAATACCACCGAGAACACCTCAAGAGGGAAAGACAAAGTTTTAACTGTGCTTCTCATTCAACATGCTCAATACATGTTTAATGTAGTGAAACTTGAAATGGTAAAATGCAACTTACTGAAAACCCACAGGAAACAGTTTTCCTTTACTAGCTGAAAGCTCTGTGAGCGCACCTAGCTTGTCAATCTGTAAGGAACCTATATAAGAGGGTCAAAATGAGATCATGAAGTGTAAGCCAATTATCAGTCTACTAGAAGTTAGTGTGAGTAAATGCTAAGTAGTGAATATTAGATTAGATAGATTGCACTTTATTGATCCCCTAGGGGAAATTCAGGTGTTACAGCAGCAATTGGCAGAACAATGCCAGATATGGGGAAGGCAATAAAAAATAAAAACACAGTAGACAATGAAGTAAACTAACAGCACTTACCAATCATCACATTGATGGATTCTGGCTCAAGTCCAGTCAAGAACTTTCTGCGGAGACTGATCCCCTCAAAATCCACATATACCCTACGGTTTACCTCAAATCCTTGACCGGTTATCATCTGCAGAACAAAGGAACAGACAAGAGTGATAACATTGATCAGGATCAAAAGCCAAACCTTTTAAAGGTGTCAACATCCAGTAAGAAGCCGTTTGGAAGAACAGCATTTACCCCGCCACTGATGAGATGTCTGTGTTTGTAGCAATAGACCTTCTTATCATCCTGGAACACACAGTGGCGGGAGCGGGCACACATAAAGTGATAGTTGCTTTGACAAGAAGTGAGGCAGCAACCCACTGTGGCACCCGTCTGGTTGCAACGTTCACATCGCTGAAGGGAGAGGGGATAAATTTACCAATAACAGAACTAGAGGGAAAGCAATCAATTCAGCCATAAGAACATCACATGTACAGGTCATATTCAATAAAGTTATTGATTATAGGATGATTAAACTGACAGTTATGGTGAATTAACAACTGACCATCAAGCGGCCCCTCGTGACAGCACTGTGTACATGTAACAGAGAGCCATTGTCCTCTTCAAACACCTCAGCTGACCACAAACAGCAGTTGACATGGGCCCACTCATTCTGGCCCAGGTACAGCAACCTGCCTGCTTCCTATGGGGAGACACAAAGGAGGATGTGAAGAACACCTGAATAACCAAGCATAGTTGCTGTATGTATTTACGGGCAGTTTACTACCTCCACATTGGGTATTTACAACGGGCATTGCCCAGACTCATGTTCATTTTCATGTCTCCAATGCTGTTACTTACATTAGGTTTGAGGTCTCCATATTTTTGGCACAAAGAGCACTGCCTCTCATCATCCTTGGACCATCCAGTGTCCAGATCATCTTTTGAAAGCCGACCCCTTTTCCCTATGTGAATATACAAAAGCAAGGACTTCATATAATAATAGGCTACAAGACAAATGGCAGCTAAACCAAAACAACCAGTAGCCCATTTTATTGACTTCTCTCCTCACTTTACTGCATTACCTTTGTATTTGAGTCTGACAGCCTTGCTGGTCTTGAAGTGGTTCCTACTAGTTGGCTCACCAGACATTGGGGAGGCCACTACTTCTTCTTCTTTTACCTCTAAGCTCTGCACATTGTCTTCCTGCAGAACCCTTAGTGGAGCCCTGGACTGCAGATCCTCCCTCTCTCGCCACTGGGCATAAACATGCTCAGTTGTAGGAGGGTGAACAGCATGGGATAGCATCCCCCTGTGACAGAATGTAGTCTTGACAGTAAGACACACTGTGGTATGCGGTACATTAAATACATCATTATGTCAAATGTCAGTTTCCACATTGTACCTTTAAATCAGGGGTCTCCAAAAGGCACACATGCTTCCGGTAGCTCGCCAAACAAATCCAAAATGAGCGATATTAGATCGTGAACGATTAAAATGTCTCCACGATCTGCCTTTCCAGAGAGATCAGGAGTATCGGGCTAAAGTGAAAGTGAAACTGCACATTCTATCAGTTGCACTGACAACGCTCATACACAGCATCCAACGTTGTTTTCTCAGCCAAACCTAAAATCACACTATTGGCTAGTCCCTGTTGCCCCTCCCTTAACAAACACACCAATAAACCAATAATAGCAAACAGTACGTAGCGGGTGTAGGAGTGTAGGAGTTGGTGACACATCTTTTCTGCCTACACCTAGACCCCACCTGAACTGACCTCTCCTTCTACTCTTTTCAAAACAAGAACACTAACGACTTTTACTACTAATGCTACTATTCCTATCGAAGTGTTCATGCTACTTGTTCCTATTGAAGTGTTTTATGCTACTTATTGAAGTGTTTAGCTGATGAAAGACTGCGTTGTATAGTTGGTCTGACTAATGTTGACGAAAAATGTACTATTGTAAGTCGCTTTGGACAAAAGCGTCTGCTAAATGATGTAATGTAATGTAATGTGACGGTGACGGTGACGGTGACGGTAATGGTGGAGATCCTGGAGGCTCGGGTTCGATTAACAGGCCAGGGGGCAAGACCAGGGAGGAAGGGCTAAGTGTTTGAAGCCCACTCTACTTGGGGGTGTAGTTACTGGCCATTACTTGGTTAATAATAGCTTGGGCACTTTCAGCAGGGGTCATGGGAGGACTCTCAGTCCATGGAGTAGGAAGCCCTAAAGCCGTGGCTGACTTGGATGGCAGTGGGTTTCTTCTTCTTCTTTAGTTCAGATGTAGCATCATCTGTTGATGTTCTTGCATTTTTGGGGCGCTTCTTGACATTAACTGACGCCATTGGTCCATTGCTATTGTGAGTGAGCAGCTGTGTAATAGTAGTTGGATTCTGAACTACCGAAGTTACCACCTGAGGAACTGCTGTTGCCATGTTGGCCCCAGGAGTTGTTGTCAAGTCTCTCATTAAAGGTAAACATATAATAATGCCATACAAACATGCTCTTGTTTATACTTTTTTTTTAACTCATGTCTATTACATCATTATGATGCATTCTTGGAAATGTATTGCTCCATGTAAAACACCATGTTATCCAAATTTCCTTCTTATTTTGAAGATTTGGTCAAGTAAAAAATCTTAATGAATGATGGGGTGTATGGGTGGTAAGCAGGGTGGGATATCACCACCAGCAAAATGGTAACAAATTTTGTCTGTGACCCTACCAGCGACTTACTAGCCATCAAAAATATATAGCTGTCTGGTAGGGTTGCAGCGTATACTGGTACTATAAAAGTACTGTGGTACAAGATTTTTCATAATGTACTATACCAGCATTTCGCAAAATTCAATACTTTCTGAATGCCATCCATTGGAAAATAAAGACTGTGCCTTTATGGATTCAAGGGAACAGTGACATGATGGGCATGCCTAGTAGCCCTTGTCTGTGTGCAGAAGTGACAGCTACCTGCATAGCTCAGTATCCTCGCTGAGAAAAAATCAATACAATTGGAAATGGCAGCATCACACTACCCTTCCCCAACTTGTAGGCAAGTGAAAAATATCTGTATTTTGTCTACAAAGCCAATGATTCAGGCGTGTAAGCTCTATCTCAGGCAGGCTGAGGAAGGGGCAGGCTGTGTGTTTTGTGTGTCAGATATTTTGTTAATAAATATTTTGTTAATAAATATTTTGTTAATAAATATTTTGAAAACATATGTTTAAGCATCACTAAAGTTTGGTAGAGGTTAGGGTTGTGTAGTTTACCTTGCCATGACGTAACTCCAAATGCAAGATACATTGTTGATTAAAACTTGATAATCCAAAATAGGGTTTATTTCTCTCCCAATAGACTTGCATTGCATGATGAACAATTGAAGATATCTTGCCAATATTTGGAGTTACATCATGGCATGGTGACTACACATCCCAAACCTCTACCAAACTAAGTTTATGTTGTTTTTATAAGAAAGTCTCAGTTATAAGTGATTTACAGTGGTATTTATGTGGTACAGATAAAGGTAACAAAGCCTACTTCCGGGTAAAACAGCAGTGGGCAAAAACTGCTGTTTTTAAGCCACAACTGGCATATAGATAAAACTGGCTAATAACCACCGTTTCTTTTTTTGTTCTAACCTACAGTACATTAAACCGAAACAGACCTAAACCTAATTTGTTGCCTCTAAGCCAGCTGTCCATTTAGAAAAAAATGCACACAGATACACTGGAGGACATTACTCACATCGGCAAGTCTTTGGTGCAAGGGTCCCACACTTTTGGATCTTGGCTGTTGAACCAATTGAATACTTCTTCCAGAAGCTGAAGAGAAAAATAAACGTGGTCAATGATTAATGCTTAGTCAGCTGCATTCTACCCATGTTACATAGAGTCCCTTCCAAGTTTCTCACAAACTTCAACACCCAAAATGACAAAGAAAAACACTAACTCATCCAATGAAATGTTCCAGAATTGCCAAAGTCTACAACAGGGTGTCTGCAAATTCTATCCAGTCAAATGTAACTGTTTAAGACCGTATATCTTATAGGCTTCTGTTGATCACGTGCCCTGAGTTAGTACCTTCAAGTAGTAAGAGCGTGCCAGGGCAGTTGGTCTCTCCTCCTCAGGAACATTCTCCTCCTGCTCAAGCCTCTTCCGCACCACTTGAACCACATCCTCATGGAACGTTTTCTATAAGGATGAAGGCACATTTTTTAAATACACCATTGGGTTATATGCCCTACAAACCAGAATGCCAAAACTATGTACTGAAGTCAAGTGTTACAAACACACTCACTGACATATGAATGGAAGAACATTTTGTTTCTATGCCTTTACAGCATATCTAATTTCTTAGTAGAATAAAAATGTTTTCAATGTCCATACAGCCCCATGACATTAAACACTGATATATTTTTGACTTCTTTTTTTTTTTTAGCACTGACTGAATGTTTAAGAAACAGCAGAAAGTGTCCCTGGTCAGATATTACATAAGAAGTTGTGGACTGACCAATGTAGTGTAAAGGCCTTTGTCAAACTTCTTGCCCACAGCTCGGAGGTCACAGGCCGGCTGGCCTTCTATTCCACTGTCAGGGTCAACCAAGTTTTCACACTGCAGTACAAACCAAAACATTTAATATATTGAATACATTTGCAAATATAACAGTAGTAAGAGTAACACATTCTAGTAAATGTGCTCAAGGTCTAATTATATGGCACAATCATGAAGTGATCCCAACAATATTTTGACACTTACATGTTGCAGGCATATTCCACAACATGTGACAAACGTATTATCCAATTGTTGTCATGATTAAATATTTTACGTTTATGTGCCGCAATAGCTGTGTGAACTGTTTTGCCATATTTCACATAAAGGAAGGTGTAAGTCTCCTACCTGTGAGCAGGTAACAAGGTGCTGGGTGAGGGTAGAGGAGAGCAAGCAAGCCAGCACCTTCTCCACCCCAGCCCTGAGCTCAATATAGAGCAGCTCTCTCCAGGCACTGGGCTGGGTCAGACTGCACGGCCGACACGAGTACACCACACTCTCTGGCAAGCTGGATAGTATCTCATACAGGTCATCTGAAATTATTTTACAGGCGAGAGGGCTTCAAGAGCAATGCAGATTTAGTCAACTGTATCTATAAAATTGCCTGTTCACATTTCAACTAACACTACTTGTGTCAGAGGCTGGAACACTTGTAAGTACTTACATTATGTTTGTACACTTTGAAGTTATATTGTGTTGTTACACTGTTGTAAGTACATTATGTTTTAGAGATTTTCATCAAGTACCTACACAGTAATATTGTATACTTAAACTACTTTTCCATAGGTTAGTACACAGGTTAATACACTAGAATAAGGCCACTGTGAAGTATTACCAGAACTTCAATCTTCAATAAATTACCTGTTAGATCCTCACACTTGGCATGCACCCAGTGGTTACAGGTGCCACATTGCATCATCTGACTGTCATAATCATTGTCCTCGTAGCACTTGAAGCAGATTGGACAGTAGTTACCTTATGAGAGAGAGAGAGAAAGGGAAAGAGACAGTAAGGTAAAATCAGCCTAAACATAGATCTGTAATGTTAGATAATCTAGGAGTCGACGGATCACCAAATGAAACCCGAATACACTATCGTGGTATGTACTCCCCTCACCCTGGTCATAGAGGTTTGAACAGTCTGGACAGAGTCCTTTATCGTGGTTCCAGTCAGTGTCCCAACTCTTCCCTGGTGTGACTCCACAACTTTTACACCTGATGCATGTCATACACACCTGCATGGAGACCATCA
Organism: Acanthochaenus luetkenii; assembly: GCA_900312575.1. Taxonomy (NCBI): domain Eukaryota; kingdom Metazoa; phylum Chordata; class Actinopteri; order Beryciformes; family Stephanoberycidae; genus Acanthochaenus; species Acanthochaenus luetkenii. The sequence goes on along the minus strand of OMOT01088837.1, from coordinate 6,170 downwards.
TAGCAGGACCAGCAATCAATGTATTGCAAACTCAACATGCCTAAAGTAAACGTATACACCTTCGTGTTTTGACAAATTTGAACCTACCCAGGCATTCCTCTTCTTGTTATTTTGGGGATAGTTGGGTCCCAGACAGGAAACATGGTAACAGTTCTGGCAACGCTCACACTCCAACAAAGGCTGAGGGAGAGATGACAAATGTAGCTTATTAACTGAACTATATCATTACTGAGAAGCGGGATAGAGTAAAACAGGTCAAAAATCAACGTGTGTACCTTTGACTGCTTGTTTTTCCTGCCACACACATGACAAAACTTGCAGCGGCGACAGCACCAGTTTTCCTTGTTCTCCTCCGAGGGGCGCTCCGTTGGCTCAAGGCAGAACTCATGGAAGGGCTCACAGCATACTTGGCAATACAGCATCTGCGAAAAGGGTTCCCAAAAACAAAACATGCCTTTATTTCAATTATGTAAGCAACCCTCAACTGTCTCATTAACAAATATCACAAAGGTATAAGCATATACACTCTCCGGCCAAAATAACGGGAACACCAGTTTTCCATAAAACATAAAAGAGCTGTCACGTGTTTGTTAAGCAAAACCTGCTCCCCCTGTTCTTAACCTGATTATCTACGCCGTTTAGTGACTTTCAATTCATGTGCAACTTTTAGATTATGGCTCGGTTTTTTGATGAGCATGACAATTAATAGTGATATATATATATACCGTTACTGTCCAAAAATGCAGGCCATATAGCCCAACACTAATCCGCACTGTATCTTAACCATCAAAATGTTATAAACATGTGCAATGGCATGTTTGCCGTATTGGACCTGATTTAGAACAGTTTTTCTTCAGCGTAAAGATGTGTCTTTTGACAGCTGGACTAGTTACAGTACATTTGGTAGCTGAGCTCATGTTAATCAAAGTTTCACACGTCCATATATTAATGGGTGAAGGAGTTGGAGGGGGGATAACACTAGTGTACAATCAATCAATCTTGTTTTATTTATATAGCTGTTTTATACAAGCATGTCTCAAAGGGCTTTACATTGCATCATATACATACTACACTACACCATACACATCATATACTACACTACACACAAGCAGATCTATTTTGCATGTCTTTGGACTGTGGGAGGAAACCGGAGCACCCAGAGGAAACCCATGCGAACGTGGGAAGAACATGCAAACTCCACACAGAAAGGACCATGGGAGATTTGAACCCACGACCTTCTTGCTGTGAGGCGACAGTGCTAACCAACGAGCCACCGTGCCGCCCAAACACAGGGGAATTAACTTTTGTGCTCATGTCTAGTGCCGCGTTTATTTGATTTATGTGTAAGAGATTTTGCATTGTTGCTGTGTATGAAAATGCATGTTCTAAAATGCTGCACTTACTGTAACGGTTACTGTACATTATAGCAACCTAGTTAAGGTTTCTGTAATCACTCATTTTGTGCAATTCTGGTACACTGCTTTCCTTTCCTATTGTGGAAAATATGATGAGGGGACAATATTACTGCAGTTGGAGATCTTTTTGTGCTTTTTTCCATCTGCACTGCCTGGTGGGAAGAGCGAAACAGCAGACAAACTAGCTCAGGTGTCACAGGGCCAACTATGGTGAGCACTTACCTCATGTTGTCCTTTACTGGCACAGAGAAGGCAGACACAAGGCGGTATTAGGGGCACAGAGGTCAAAATACTTAGACCACCCATATTCCAGACGTTCTCCGGGGTACAGTCCTCCTGCAAACAAGCACAAACAACAGCTGAGAAAAGACTGAAAATACGTAATATTTTGACTGCTGACTAAACAAACGGGTCCCGTTCACTTAAATTATTTTGAAGAACACTGAGATGGAACTGCCGGTGTGACTATGTGGTTGGTGGTCATACAAACATCAGTGGAGTTTCAACGGACATGGGGGTGGGTACATAATGATATACATTGTAGTTTTGGTTGAACTGTTCCTTTAAGCTTAGGTCACGTCCAAGATTTTTATACAGCTAAGGATTTTGTCACTGAACAGATCAGTTAAAGAAGCAGAGCCCATACGCCACAACAATAGCCATATTATTTTTAGAATCAAGAAATAAACACTGATCTCTAGTGGAGAAAAAAGGATGATGTTATGTGATCTGATGAATGACAATAGCCATCGTGGCAATAGGACATTAATATACATTCTATAGAACTTACACAGTATGTTGAATAACATTTGGTGGATATGTTTAAACAAAACACCTTACAGTGGCAGTATTGACTTTTTCTATTTTTTTAAATGGGTGGCACAATGTAGGATTTTAACCCCATAGCCTGACAGTCATTTCCAAGTTGTACCCATATTACAATATAGTAGCAGTGTACTGTAAATAGTGACCAACCTTGAAGTCTACTTTGATCTTGTGAGTAGGTTCAGAAGGTTCTGTGTCTCTCTGCTCAAACCCATGGGCCAAGGCAGCCAGGACACTGGGAGGAGTCTGCTCCAAAGGACCCTGAGAGAAAGAGATAGAGACCCATGACTTAAATGTAGGCAGCAATTAACTCCTTGAAGCCTGGTTCCTGCTTCATGTGTAAACAAATGTGGTGGAGTACACAGGGTCAAAAATTATGATGCGTTTGAGAATTGCAACAGAAGGCTTAGCTGATGAAGACTGCGATATACGGTTGGTTTGACTACTGTTGACAAACTGTACTTATAGTAAGTCGCTTTGGACAAAAGCGTCTGCTAAATGCTGTAATGTAACGTAATGGAGGTCGTGCACCACCCTAAATTTGAAACAACGCGGACAGCACCGCAGTTATGTAGATGCACCCCCAGACGAGGACTGGCTCAACAAAGAGGAACTGGAATGTTTTGTGTGATTTGGAAGGCTGAATTTTCCTACAGCTGAATCAGAAGGCCACTCCTGAAAAAGCCGTGACCTGGATTTTGCACAAAAAAAAGGCACCTGAAAGACTGACAGTGTCTCTCAGCCACACCTCGCTTTACTCTCTGCCTGTACAAAAACGTCACTGAACTCATTCTCTTGCCAAGTAAAATGATGGGGCTTTATACAAAATTGTCAACATTTATATTTGGCTTTCAACTCACTGCGTTACATTTTTTACAGCCAGCCACTATAGTAATTACTGCTATAGTGACCAGCAACTGAGTGATGCATTTGGGATTCCAGCCAGAAACACCTCAAAACACTTTCAGATAGGATATGCCATAAGTACATTTTCTGCTTTTCCCCCTGACTCGCTGCCTTGATGAAAACTACTACAAACACACAATGGGTAGATGGAACAAAGTCATAATACCCACCTTTTCCGTTTTACGCCGCGCGGGTGGTACACGGTGTGAGCTGGACCTTCGATGCCTGACTTCATCATCTGAAATGTCTCCCAGGAATCCATCCAGTGACACAAAGTCTTTGAAGGGGGGAAAAGCAGGGATCATCATGATCGTCACATGGCGAAGCACTTGATTGGTTGGTCCTTTTATTTTCTAAACCATGCCTCATATGAAAAATGTTGTTTGAAAACTGCCTTTTCAGAAATGTGTGTATAAAGAGTATATCTCAAAAACATACGTAAATAACATTACTATTTTCTCAAGCATTAAGGTTAAGAATATTGGACTAGGTAAACTGGCACATTGTTGATGTCATTATGTTAATAAACTTGCTACGGGATCAACAGCACACCATCTACATTTGAGATTTATCAATGGAAAAGCAATTACAAAAGTGTCTCCTCTTGTGTCTGCAAGACTGATAAATCATCTACTCTTTAGCCATGTTTCTGAATGTTAATCTACCTTGACTGAAACGGGGTCCAAGGCCCCTTCTCCTGGCTGGGGAGGCTGAGCTTGAGACAGCTTTGACGTCTAGATCCGAGTCGTAGTCCACCAGGTCAAAGTAGACGCGGGGTTTCACAACACGCTTTGGCTGCTTCCTAACAGACGGACTCTGACTGTCACCCTGGAGACCAGATGGTGACTCCGCAGCACCCTCGTTCCCTTCCTCATTGCTTGAATGTCCCCCACTGAGAGAAGATCGCCTACGCTTAGGGGGACCTTAAAGGAAAAAGGAGGAATGTAGCTGACACACTGAATGTTAAGCAAATATCATTGTAATATGAATGTTACATACTCAAGTGAGGAATCACCTTTAGGTACAGTTCTGCCACTTAGGCGGCGCGCTTTCCTCTCTTCAATCTGATCGCATCTCTTATACCTTCAGATGAAAAATATATAATTCATTTTCACTTTGGAGAAATACACAAAATTATATCTAAAATCGGTATTGTGCTGGTCCCATCTACAATGAATGCATTAAATATAGTTTCCTGTTAAAGATTTACCAAAGCAAAAGACAATCAACAAGTGAACTTACACACAACACTGACGTTTTGTATTGGGACCACCAAACTTGGGTTTGTCAAGGCAGTTCATGCACTTGCCACAATCGTCCTCATGGTTGCAGCCTTTGCACACTCCACACCTCCGAGAGCGGTACCCAAATGGTCCGAGTCCCTTCCGTTTCATGAATCCAGACGGCTTCCTGACCATGGTGACCTTTTGATCTGACAGCCCAGGACTGTCTGACTCTGAGGGAGACCCAGCGTCTGCAACAACAACAGAAATCCAAGAAGAGAGGGAAATTAACATCAGCTAAATGCTGCTAAATTTTGGCTATGGCTAGTATATCTCCTCTTTAGGATCACTTGTCATTTTGGCTTGTAAAATAGTACACACCAGATTATTCACTGGTGGCCATAGTGCCACTAACGCTAATTAAAATGTACTACTGAAATATGTTGCCCGTAGGAATTAATGTTGTTGTGCCTTAAATGTGTCATTGTGTTGTATCAATTGGATAAATGTAGATAATGTGCTACAACAGATAATAAAGTAGGCTATATTCGACAGCTTGATTAATATCCTCTTTATATCAGATTTAGGTTTGCTATTCATCATTCACATTAATTCTCATTTGTTTTGAACCAAAAGGTCTATCCCAGATAAACAAATCTGAGTTGGTCTTCCTTATGACAGGCAGGAACAACCTTATTTCACAGACAACCAATCCAAATCACACTAGCCAAATCTCTGCAATACTGTGATTAATAGGAAAGGGTAGGCAATAGGGCAAGTGTAAATTTGAGTCATTAGCCGTTTTAAATTAATGTTCAATGTAATATAACACTGACCTCTGAAATTGATTCAGAAATACTAAAACAAAATAATGGACTGCTGGACATCGATGCCTACACAACTGTCACAATGATGCTGCCGTCAAGTACTCCTTGTACATTACTTATTATTTACTGTACAAACAATGCATAATAAATAAATAACTTTTACAATCAGTTGTTGACAAAGCGTTCATATTCTCTGCCCTAAATGTCACATTTCAGCAACACTGGATCATAGAAAACACCCACTTTCCCAGTCGCATTTACTACTTTGGGCCGTTAAAGGATAAGTTCGCTATTTTGGACCAGCCTGCATTTGTTTACCTGCAGCAACGTAGGCTACTATTTGAACAGATAACTTGGACAATTGATTCTTATGATTACAAAGACTAATAATTCTACTTTGACGGCACTGGCTACAGGTTTGAGCCAGAATACACGGACATGGAACTCCAAGAGATGGATGAGAAGAGAGCAAGAGAAGAGAGAGGGAGAATAGGTGCGTAGCCATCCGAAGTTGCAGCCGAAGCTAGACCAAGAATGTCGGGGGACTTTTGGTGTTCTTGCAAGAGGTGCAATATTTCAGTCAACACTTGAATGCAGCATTTGGTTCAGGTAATGTTTCTCCACAAATCCCAAAGCAAACTCTCCGTATCACCTCTACATTACCTAACAAGAGAAACCAATGGGTGTCAGACAAGGGAGTGACAGCAGTTCTGAGCAGAGCTGTATCAGAAAGTCAGTGGCACTACTAAAAATAAAAGTTGCAGATATGACCGAGTGGAAAGTTTATAGTGAATTCATGGATCTATTAGCCAAATGACCAGTGGATGCACAAAAACAATTTCCTACCTTGTATCCAAGTCACAATAACTTTTATAAACATTTTATAGACATATTTCTATAGACAGTAGGGCTGTTTGATATGACAATATATATCATGGGATGATAGAAAAATGTCTATCGGTAGATATTTTCCT